>BQNB010142755.1:4726-17090 GCA_026074375.1 Tanacetum coccineum | reverse complement strand
TTTCTGCTACCTTTTTTTTCTTGTTTAGTATATCATATATCTTAAAAGGATCTTCTGAATTCCCCTTTGCACCAGAATTAATGACAGATTCATTAGACGTCCCCTCTTTCTCCTTGTTATCTCCAAAATGAGTGTCCGAAACAACTTCATCATCACTTTCCTCTTCCAAATTAACATGTTCACTAGATTCAAACTGATTAATTCCTTCATCCTTGGCCGACTCGTCATCAGAACTATAAGCCGTCTCTAGAACATCAGAGAAAGAAGGAGACCAAGTGAATAATTCTTTAGCACGAACAACAAAAACCTTTCCTTTAACTATAATCTTAAATTTCTCAAGTATATTTTCTTCCTGTTTGGTCTTGATACATATGCGTTTGCGGGCGAAAAAATCATCTTTACCTTCTTCCAAGTCTAAGACCTCACCCCATTTAGCTCCTATTTTGAGAAAAGTATTTCGAGTCCAAGCATGAAGAGGGATCCCTTCAATATCAATCCAAACTATCCTTTCACGAGAAACGAAGTCAGATTGGGCATTCGACAAGCACTTAAACCACGAAGCCACACCAATATGCTTTAATAAATTGTCTTTAGCAGTAGAAGAAGGTAATTCTATTAGGACCCACAACCCCCCAAGATAAGCAATCTTCACGTTTGAAAACCCCTCATTAGACAATAATATATGCAATTTGTTAATTGAGGAAAATTGCTTAATCTCCCCCATAACATGAGTCCCAAGATCACGTGTCACAACACAAGTATCATCCAACACCAATGCTGGTGAAACAGAAAAAGGGGGATTCGAAACACCTTTTACAACCGAGATATACGAAGGCGTTGCATTTGAAGGCCTGAAATTAGGTGATACCCGCGGATTTTGAGCAGACTTAGGGGGTACCCGCGAATTTTGAACATGAGGCCGATCAAAACGAACCACATTAGCATGAAGATGCCATCGACCTATCCACAAAGTACAAAGGTTTCCAACAAGCCTATCAACGTTTTGCACCTTAATAAACCGAGCAAAAGCAAATCGTTTCCCCACATTAGAACGGCGATTAGGAATAAAAACATCCACCACAGATCCATAAGCTTGACACAATTTCCACAAGTCCGAAGAGGTGGTATGATCCGGAAAATTTGTGATGAAAATGGATTTCGAGATGGATCGAACATGATCTTCATTGCTTCGGTTCCTTCCAGCCATGAATACAGAACCAATACAATATTTTGGATTGAATGAAGATCTAAAGAAAAGGTGAATCCCTAATAAATCAATTAACTAAACAACCAATTGAAAATCGTCGAATCAAATAATTCCTACAATAATTCCGGAAAAATCGAGATGGATCAATAAGAAAGGAGATCTGATTGGGATTCAAACACAATCGATGTTTCTTGATTGGAGTCTTTTGATTAATTAATTAAAACGAAACAAGTCAAACGATAAGAAAAAAAAAGATTGAATATACCCATCTTCGGAGGACTTATCTCAGATGCATGATCCATTTTCTTTTGATCCATTTTTTGCTTTTGATATCAATTTCAACATGGTTTCGAGTTGTATTTCAAAAACTTATAATGAAATCGATAACCCACAAACTTATGCGAAACCTTAGCGACTTTCGCGATGGCTGCGATATGATACTATTTTCCAGCATTTCCCATCTACTTGCACACCATTGACATCAATCTCTTCACACATGTGTTGGTCTTACCTAACACTTCTTAGGGCTTTGAAATACTCTTGGAAAGTTTAAAAGTGAAATTTTTCGGCAACTACGCTGGATGAAAAACAATTAACATTAAAGAATTTAGTACAATCTTGATAATTATTTGACGAAATACTGTTAGAGAGAGTTATTTTGAAACTGATGGGCACAAAATTCCGAGCTTATTTTTGGCAATTTAACTACTACTTATTTCATAAGAATTAAAAAGAAAATCATTACCTAATTTATAAAAACAAAAAATAATTGGGCAGTAAGGTTCAAGATTAAAGCCACAATTAAATATATGCAATCTTACCACTTGTAGATATCGAATTTTGGTAAAGAACTCGAAATCAAAAAAACATATATTAGATCTTTATTTATTTAAACAAAAAGATCCAGCCTATATACAAGTTGTAGTGAAAAAACCAAAATTGATAAAGTCAAATTTATTTTTGAGATATAAGATATTCAAAAGATGTTCATTAATGGAGGTTTGAAGGTATGAAAGAAAAAGGGATTACATAAGGGATGCCATGAGTAGGGATGGCAAAAGCATTCGAATCCGATGGGGAAAACCGAAACCCGAACCGGTTGGGTCGGGTTCGGGGGCGGGTTCGGATGCGGGTATTGATAAAAGAATTTAGCCGGGTACGGGTTCGGTGACGGGTTTTGATAATACCCGCCTCGATTACCCGTACCCGTATCCGTTTACCCGAATTCGTACCCGCTTTATTGTTATTATAATTAATTAAAGTATATATATTATTACATATAATTTCTTCCATTGTATTTTTTATATAACTATTTCTATTATTTAACACATTTGAATGTTACATAAATTATTCGAAAGCGCTAAATCGTCTAATACGGTATTTGTTTTCTTTAACTTTTACAAAATCTATCTATACTATATAATAAAACACAGTTTAGAACAATCCTTTAAAGCATAAGAATTAATTATCCCATTAAATTTTCTTATGTGGACTACCTAATTAACCACAAATATACAACATCATATTGCACCATCATTAAAAACATGCATTAAAAATATTCATCGGTTTCAATTAACATTATAATATTCAAACAACGCATTCAAAACCTACCATTAATTTATTCTTCTTCTACAATCTTCTATAATTAGTTACAATTCCATATGAATAATCAGTTTCAGATTATAATATTCAAAACGCAATCAAAACCTACCATTAATTGATTCTTCTTCTACACTCTTCTACAATCAGTTACAATTCCATATTAATAACCAATCTTTCTTTAACACCTATTAGTCAATCTCTCTCTATCACTGATTCAAAAAAATATATATAAGCAACATATTCAATCGTACATGTATATTACATGTTGTTGTGATTTGGATATAGGTTGAACTAATTTTATTCTTACTTTTTTTTGTAGACTTCATAGGTCAATCTATAGTGATTCGCATAGCCTTGATTCGAGCAAATAATCTATGTAAGCTTCAGTTGTATGAAATCCATTTGATTTATATTATTTACGATTATTTTTATGTTTATGGTGTAAACCTAATAATTCAATTCAAATTGATCTTTGATTGACACCTATCTACTTTGATGTGTTTGTTTTTAAATAATCAATATAATTTTGTTTCGAATCATCTATATCTATATCTATCTATATCTATATACTATGTAATAAAATAAAATAAGCTTTTTTACAACCCTTTAAAGCATAAGAATTAATTATCCCAGTAAATTTTCTTATGTGGACTACCTTAATTAACCATAAATGTATAACACCATATTTGCACCATCAATCAAAACATGCATTAAAAACATTCATCGGTTTCAATTAATATTATAATATTTAAAACGCATTCAAAACCTACCATTAACTTATTCTTCTTCTAAACTCTTCTACAATCAGTTACAATTCCATATTAATAACCAATCTTTCTTTAACACCTATTAGCCAATCTCTCTCTATCACTGATTCAAAAAAATATATATAAGCAACATATTCAATCGTACATGTATATTACATGTTGTTGTGATTTGGATATAGGTTGAACTAATTTTATTCTTACTTTTTTTTGTAGACTTCATAGGTCAATCTATAGTGATTCGCATAGCCTTGATTCGAGCAAATAATCTATGTAAGCTTCAGTTGTATGAAATCCATTTGATTTATATTATTTACGATTATTTTTATGTTTATGGTGTAAACCTAATAATTCAATTCAAATTGATCTTTGATTGACACCTATCTACTTTGATGTGTTTGTTTTTAAATAATCAATATAATTTTGTTTCGAATCATCTATATCTATATCTATCTATATCTATATACTATGTAATAAAATAAAATAAGCTTTTTTACAACCCTTTAAAGCATAAGAATTAATTATCCCAGTAAATTTTCTTATGTGGACTACCTTAATTAACCATAAATGTATAACACCATATTTGCACCATCAATCAAAACATGCATTAAAAACATTCATCGGTTTCAATTAATATTATAATATTTAAAACGCATTCAAAACCTAACCAATAAACTTATTCTTCTTCTAAACTCTTCTACAATCAGTTACAATTCCATATTAATAATCGGTTTCAATTAACATTATAATATTCAAAACGCATTAAAAACCTACCATTAATTGATTCTTCTTCTACACTCTTCCACAATCAGTTACAATTCCATATTAATAATCGGTTTCAATTAACATTATAATATTCAAAACGTGCATTCAAAACCTATCATTAATTGATTATATCTTCAACAATCTATTTAAAAAACCAATCTCATCTAAAGTAACATTAATAATCATTACAATTCCATTATTAAATAAAAAATCTCTTCTTTAACACCTATTAAACCAATACTCTCTCAACACTGATTCACACAAATATATAATCAACATATTCAATCGTACATTATTACATGCTGTTGATGATTTGGATATAGGTTGAACTAATTATTCTTACTTTTTATTTTCGCAGACTTCTGCATAGTTCAATTTAATTTGTGATTCGATAAGCCTTGATTCGAGCAAATATGACGATCATTTCTGTAACGGTGATATGGTAATTTTATTTAACCGTTTGATATGGGTGATTGACTATAAATAGTCAGGTAACCCCATATTGCAGCACCGTTCTTTTATTTTCAATTCAAAAACATACCGCCAGTTTCAATTAACATCAATGCTGTTTAATTTTAAAACACATTCAAAACCCTTCACACCAAGTAATCTTCTACTACACTGCTTGGTTTTTTCCAACCCTTTAAAGAACATGCAATAATACCCCCAAATTAATAAATATGAGGACTACCTTAACAACCAATTTAAATCAAATCTCACTCTAACAACGAATCAAAACAAATACATAAGAAACCGATTCAATCGTACATGTATTACATGTTGTTGTGATTTGGATATAGGTTGAACTAATTTTATTCACTTTTCAATTTGCAAAGACAGGCTAAGTCATAGTCAAACTACTGTGATTCACAAATAAAACCTCTAAAGTCGGATCAGGATCGTAAGATCCTACTATAATGTAGTAGTCTTAATAGTTTATGTAATATTATATAAATCTACAAATTATTATATATCGTAAACACAAAATTATATGAATGCTTCAAAGTTATATGAATGTTTTATAGAAATATTGTCCTAAATTATGATTATGAAATGTTTAAGAAGATTAACATGTTGTTTTTAAAATTCTACGAAACACAAACCATAAATTTGTAGCTTTCTAGTTTGTGGTTCGAGAAAAATGTAAGATCGAATCGGAGTCGATCTTAAGATCCTATGGTCAAGATCAGGATCCTATAAGATCCTAAGCATGCAAGATCATATGTAGGATCTGGATCGTTTTTGCTTTGCAATATCGTAAAATCGTAAGATTCTAAAATCAGGATCAAGATCTTAACAACCATAATATAAACCAGGTACCATTCGCCCTTTTCTGAACCAATCAACAATTTATACAATTTATCTTACACAAACATAAAACCACTGAAACTGATGGGCACAAAATTCCGAGCTTATTTTTGGCAATTTAACTACTACTTATTTCATAAGAATTAAAAAGAAAATCATTACCTAATTTATAAAAACAAAAAATAATTGGGCAGTAAGGTTCAAGATTAAAGCCACAATTAAATATATGCAATCTTTTTTTTTTTGAAAGGCAAACATTGCATTACCACTTGTAGATATCGAATTTTGAATAAAGAACTCGAAATCAAAAAAACATATATTAGATCTTTATTTATTTAAACAAAAAGATCCAGCCTATATACAAGTTGTAGTGAAAAAACCAAAATTGATAAAGTTAAGTTACATAACCAACGTTTACAATAAGATGGCGGACAAACGAGCAACAAGCTGCACCGCAACCCCTTTTTGGATGGCAAAACTAATCCTACTAAAAATAAAGTTTTGTGTCTTAGGGGTCGAAAAATTAATTTGCACAACCCGTTGAACCCTAGTAAAAAACTCCTCTGCTTCCGGTGCTAGAAAGTTATAGTGAAAAATCCAAAATTGATAAAGTCAAATTTATTTTTGAGATATAAGATTTACAATCGATTCAAAAGATGTTCATTAATGGAGGCTTGAAGGTATGAAAGAAAAAGGAGGATGACACGAGGGAAGAGAAGAGGAACGAAGGGTTTTAAGGTTTTTATAATTATTATATGAGGGTAATTTTTCTTTTTTGACCAAAATAACTGCTGTATTTTAAATTCACTCCTAAATGAATGGATTGAGAAAACGTGTTTTTTGTGGGCCCAAATATTAAAAACCAGCTTACTTTTTTCATCCAAACACATTTTTTTTTGAATTTGATATTTAAATACAACCAAAACCAATACCGTCAAACTCGCGAGTTTACACAAAGATCCGTACGATCTATTATTGTACCACCTGAAATAAAAAAAAGTAAGGTAAGCTAGAAATATCGTTACGATCGGTGTAAGGATCGCATCAGAAGGTAGAGATCGAAAGTAGGGTATGCCCAAATATTAAAAACCAGCTTACTTTTTTCATCCAAACACGTTTTTTTTTTGAATTTGATATTTAAATACAACCAAAAGTTTTGGTTGTCAAACTCGCGTAATGGGTGGTGGTCCAAAACCATTAAAAGTTGGTGAACCAAACATACTTAAGGCCTAGGCGTAATGGGTGGTGGTCGATTTTATGACCATCGCCTTCAATCTAAAAACGTACAAATTTAGAGATAGACATTACCTTTGCTATGATATCCCCTTTATTTATAACATGTCAAAATATTTAGTCGGTGATAGTACAATAGCATTTACTAGCTAGTCGTTCTTTTGCTTTGTTGTTCATCCGTTTCCGGTCTAGTTTACGTGTACAACATTGATGCCACATAATGTCTATCTAGAACAAGTGTGTTTTTCTTTAAATTAATTCTCGACAAGATTAAATTTTCCTCACAAAAGTAGAAAAAATTGTACTAGTATAAGAAGTTTCATCAACGGAAGATAATTAAAGACAAATAAGAATGAAACCAGTGCAAACGAATTAAACTTGTAAGACCACCATGCTTGAAAAAATTTCAACACAAATAAGATTGAAACCAGTGCAACTAAAGACGTGGCAATCCATATTAGCATTTTTCGGTCCTAGTTTAACGGCATAACATTGATGGAATATAATGTGTACTAAGGACAAATGTCTTTAAATGAGGTATTAGACGGTCACGCGTTATTATGAAGCTTAATATCCAATAATTTTCTCCTAATATATATTTTTAGTGTCACTAAATTATTTTTCTGTCAATTTTTGTGTTTTCTTTGTGTCGAAATTCTGTTTAGGCTTGTTATTAGCCTAAAACCACATACCAAAACCACTAAATAATCTTGTTATTTTCTATTAGCAGCTTTCGCATGTCTTTTTCTCCCATCATTTCTTTCTTATTCATCTTTTCATAGTTTTATACAGTTGTCATGATACCACGACTCATCTGCACGACCATTTCCTTGAACATGTGTATCTCCTATATGTAATCACATAAAATCAAGAATCAGATAATACAGATCAGTAAGACCATGAGTTGTGAACTACCAAGAAAACAGTATCAATCGGACATGACCGCCAAATTAATAAATTCCAATAGGCAACATTTAAACCCTCTCTTCATAGTCTCACACGTTATCCAAATTCAATAGAATCAACAACAACGAACACATATTAACTTTTAATAAACACTTCAAAGTTTAAACAAACAACATTTATATTAATCATCGTCGCATATCATATCCTAAGAACCGTACAAAATCCAAAAATACGAGCCTTCAAAAAAACACGCCAATGTTTAAAATACAGCTTTTTACCACGAAATTAGCCGAAATTACTCTAGTACATTAACTGAACTTAAAGAAACAATTTAAAGGGAAGACTGTTATGAATGTGATTATAACTCCTACGGGTCGTTTGGTATTAAAGTGTAAGTTCTATGTATTAGAATCCAATTTGAGTTAGAAGTTCTATGTATTAGAATCCAATTTGAGTTAGAAGTTCTATGTTTTAGAATCCAATTTGAGTTAGAAGTTTAATAAGTCAAAGACAACTTGATTTTCTCTTTTGACTTCACAGCCGTCATAGTATCCGATTTTGATTTGGCTTCCTCCCCCTCATCTCTATAAAAGGAGGTGAGGGGGTAAGGGTCATTTGTACCTTTGAGATATGATCTTGTACCTTTGAATTTGATTTTGTATTTGGTTTGGTTATTTGAATAAAGCTTTCGCTTCGTTTGTTTTGCTCTTGTTCTTCGTCTTTGATTATCGTTTGTTGATTCACAACAAAGACAATACTTACGGCCACATAGTGTAACAACTATCATGTTCTTTAACGTATTTGGTAAAATCATGATGCATGTACTCTTCATGTCATACCCCACCAACAGTATGAGTTATGATAGCATTTACATCATTCATCATTCGGGATACTAACAAGCTCTAGATGTCAACTGCAAGAAACGAAAGCGAATTTTGATAAACCCTAATCCAAGAGAACGAGGATAAAAACTCAAAAGAGTATAAAAACCCTAATAAAGACGCACTTTATTTAATAATTATTGATCAGATATATCTGATACAATGATAATAAACACTATATTTATAAAGAAGTAAATTATGCGCAGAACAATAAACCTGATTAAAGTAAAAAAAACAAGTTAAGCAAATAAAGAAATATGTTGATGTATCTACGGCGTAGGGAGATGTTTCCCCTTACGGCGTAAAGATTTTAAGCCTCGAATAGTATTCGATAGCTCTACGGCGTGGAGATGAAAAGACCCTTGAGACAAAGAGGCCTCAACTTGTACGTCTATAGGTGTTGAATCTTGTCCCCATCATTTTATCACCCTTCTAGTTGGATATTTTATATAAGCTTATAATTACTTCAGATATTTCTCCTACGAACCCATGTTACACAAACATCGTGGTTGAACGGTAATCACACCGAAAATGGAATGCGATGGCAATGGACCATGCGCTAAAAATTGAAAGAAATTATAATTTCACTGAAACCATTGTAATCTCTCACAGTATAAAACACCATTATTTACAAAGTTACACATGAAATATCCTGAGATGTGTAATCCACCCAAACTCCATAGATAGAACCAAACCGCGTTTGTAAGGCGTTCCTTGGGTTTTCTCGAGACACCCAAAATTTCAATTCCGCTAGATGTAAACAACCTTAAAATGGTCAAACCAACCTTCTGAAAAGTGTGGGGCTTTACCTAGTTTAAAAGATGTGTTTCATACGATTGAACAGATAGATTACAGAATAATAATGCAAAACTTTGTAAGAAACTGAATGTGGAACATTTCATGCATATCAATATCGCATGCCATTCATAGTTTCGGGGCCTTGTGACCCGTTTACTTTCTATTCTCTAAACACAAGCTTCTTGCTTTTCATCATTCGTCCAATAATAGCGCCCTTAAATTGTTAGGTTTCTATTGGTATGTTTGGCGATAAGCTTTTTAAAGCATTGAGCATTTGGCATTTGAATATTAAAGCTTGTTTGGCAACAAGCATTTAACATTTTTGTTTTTTTAAGCTACTTTTTCTAAATGGTCATTTCTCAAGCTTTTAGCATTTTTTGTTTTCTTTAAATGCTACTTTTATAATTGCAGCTACATTACCAAACACATTTTAGTAAGACAAACAGCCACCCACCGCTAACTGCTACTACCACCGCTCGTTTCACTAAACACACCCATATATCTTCGAACAAGTTCAAAATGAAACTTTGTTATTCGTTCCTGTCCATTTTCAGCTTCTTCCGGACATATTCTTAGGTGGTGAAAGATACAACTGACTTATGTAACACGACTGAACTTAAGAGAGAACACTACTAATGATCATAATTGAGTACCATATATCAAGATAGCTATAGAACTGCTAATTGGGAGCCTAAAGGTACTATAAGAGGGTTTGTAAAACAATGTTCTGTTTTATCTGCATCTTAAGTGAAGGTGCTGGCATATATGCAAGAGACGTTATAATTTTCAAACATGTGAAATTATCTAATTAAAGAACTTGCCCAGTTGCTTATTCAAAGTACTAATTATTCTGAGATCTAAATACTTGATTTTGGTTTATAAACATGGTAAGCCCTCCACATAGAGTGATAGAGATCAAGTCCATCGGTTAAGTTTTACGATGGTATGGGCATGTAAATGATATTTGCTCACTTTAGTTGTTATTCTTGATCTTTAATCTTATGGGAGAACTTCCTATTTCCCTAACGAGAGCATTCTTAGCACATATTTTACCTATTAGAGAGAATAAACTTCCACTGACTTTCACATGTGCGATAGTCTGAGCCTATCCAACCGTTAAAAGTAAAACATAACCCGTATTGACCCACTGGTATATAAATTGTTTGGAAGTGCTACCTATTATAATCCGATCTCGAGTCAATCAAGCATGTTCTAAATACAAAAAATGGCACACAGCTAAACATGCATATAATAAAAAACATACATACATAGTACAACATAAGTCAGCAACAATGCACATATAGAACACAAATACCTTGAAACTTCGCAACTCTTTTGTTACTATAGGTTCATACACTAATCAATAATCATTTCCCATTAATCCGTTCAATAACAGTAATAAGCCCCTGAGTCCCAAGCTTCCCATCACCATTAGCAACCATACCCGAAAACAACTGCTTACACAAAGCCGCACCAGGCAACACCGTCACCTCATCACCACCCTGCTCCACCACATCCAAACCCATCCCCAAATCCTTAACCATATACTCCGCAAACCCACCCGGCCTAAAATCCCTCCCTATCATCCTGTCCCCAAATATCTCCATCACTAACGACCCCGCAGCCCCAGTCCTAACAGCTTCCAACCACTTTTCCTTATCCAACCCCGCCTTTTCAGCAAACACCAAACCTTCACTCAATCCCAACAAACTCCCACCGACCGTTATCTGATTAGCAATCTTACAACTCTGTCCACAACCAGCACCACCTACATAAGTAGGTTTTCCCATTAAACTAAACAAAGGATACAACCATTTGACAACGCTTTCATCGCCACCTGCTAATATAGCCAACTTACCATCTTTAGCACCTTTATCACCACCCGAAACAGGAGCATCAACAGCCCAACAGTTTTTGTCACGTGCAGCATTATATATCTCCTTAGCTAACGCGGGATGACTACTAGTATGATCTATAACTACACTACTTGGTCTTAAGGAATCCAATATTGAGTCTAGGACAATTTCCTTAACATCTGATGGGTGTCCTAGCATTGTGAATATGATATCGCAGGTTTTTGCGAGTTCTGAAGGGGAGCTGACTAAACGGGCACCTAGTGATTGGAGTGAAGCTGTTTTGGAAGGTGTTCGAGCATAAATAAAGAGTGTGTAACCTGCTGATATAAGATGTGATGCCATTGCAGACCCCATTATGCCTGTGCCTATCCATCCTATCTGAGTTTGTGATGGTGTTATTGGTGTTGGGTAAGGTGTGTTCATAGCTGTGAAGAGAGTGATTGTCTGTTGGTGTTAATGATTACTTGATTAGTTTGGATCATCAGTTGGGGTTCTTGTTCTTGTCACCAACCACCAACCTTTGGCTGTTACAGTTGACTTATCTAGTGATGCTTTTCTTTTATCTTTAACATTTTGGTCTAGCTGGTTTAGAAAGAAAAAAAATACCTTGCTAATTAGAATATTTTTGCTACTTTTTTATATGTAACTTTAGTTGACCAGTTAAATAGCTTTTCTAGCAAACTATAACAAATCAATATACTTTAAGATACAATTTAATCCTTAAACTCTTTCTTTGCAATAGTCATGTCTAAAGGGCATCCGTAGTGGTCACTGTGATCACTGTCCACTCTCACTACTTTTAGGCCGCGATAATCACTACCACCACTAACAACTTTATAATGTAAAAGAGAGATTTATTTGTGTTTTGCTCAGCTTCAGGAGGCCGAGCACCCCCCAACCACGAGTCCGCTACTGCATCACCGTAATGGTGACAACTTGTGAAGCCGAACCCAGGCATTTTAAACCCATTGAGGGTGCTCTTCACTTCCATAGATATTTTTTTTTATCAGATTGAGAGAATTCTCAGGTTGTCAACTTACATTT
>BQNB010142754.1:0-17090 GCA_026074375.1 Tanacetum coccineum | reverse complement strand
TATGACTTTATGCCTTTATTATGCTTTGATATGACACCATGATTATGACGTTTCGGCCTACTCTCCGGACCGGGTTTAGGTCGTTACATGAGGGCTTATATAAGTTTATTATATCATGAATTCCACACACATGTGTCAAACAAATATGGGTAGTGAGAAAAATATGATTGAATGTGATTAGTGCAAGTTAAATGCCACATGTGCATGTAGGTAGATCTAGCATTGCTTTATATTAAAAATGCATCCATTTAAATTAGTTGTGTTTTTAGTCTTTTAAATTTATCATAATATATTTTATAACTCAAAATTAGATGTATATACATATATTAGATGATTTTCATCAATTTAGACAATGTATTTTTTGTTGTTTATGCGTCAAATGTGTTGTTAGTACTATTTTGTATCATTTTCACTTCACAATCACATTCGAATCTAAATGGGATGCATCTAAATGAATATAGATGAAATTTATTGCAATTGTGAGAATCTACCTATCAAGTCACTGATTCTTTCTGACTCTTTTAGTGGTTAGCTTAATGACTATTAAATGTTTGTAACCACCTTGACCTATTATATGAGCGGTTTCAACATTAACTTAATGACTATGAATATTGTCATGTAATCACTATACATTCATGGAGGAGGTTATGAGATTAATTGTCGATTAATGCTCATAACTTCTTTTGACATGAGTAACAAACTCTTTTGATTAAGAGTTTTCATCCTTATAAATTGAGATGAACACTTGCATTGAAAACATATAGAAACATAAACACTTAAAGGTGAAAGGGTTCTAGAATTGTGTTGATGAGGTGTCATTTTATACACTTTTTCGGGGTCATTAACCCTCTAAATCGTGCAAATATGCCCAAATCATGTACTTAATCGTTCATTTTTGTGTTTTCAGCACTTGATGGCTTTTGGAGGTTATACACATGACGTGGGCTCAATTAGAGAAGAAACGAACAAGACTACGACTCTACACCAAATCTCTTGAAGAATACGCGTATAGTGCGTGGAAACGGTGTCACATTTTATTGTGACGGCGTCACGGCTTACAAAGGACTGTGTCAGACTTCTTACGACGGCGTCAGGATCCAACCGACTTAAAGAAGCCCTAGAAGATTCGACAGGGCGACGGCGTCAGGATTATAACGCGAGTCGCACCCGTTTTCCTATATATACAAACTCGTTTTTAGGGTTTTAAGTGTGTAACTTTTGGGAACCGAACCGTACTTTTAGAAGACGATTATAGCTGTTATTTAGGCCGTTATTATGGTGTTAAAACCCTCTTGTATCAGCCTTAATTACATGTTTTAATCAAGTGATATCTCTTATCTTTTATCATTCAATATGTCTATGTGTTGTGTGATTGATTATTATTCTCTACTTCCTTTTAACATGCTAGGCTAGATCATTTAGTATTTACTTATGATTGCATGAAACTTAGTTTGTAGATCTTTTTAATGTTGCTTCTTGTGATGGATGTGCGCGTTAGGCTTTAGAAAACTAGCCATAAGATATTAAATTGGCATAGACATCTAGGGAAACGCAAGTGCGTAGAAAAGATACTATCGGTAACAGTCTTCATACTACCTTGCCCCTAATATGGTTGATCCTTATTAAGTATTTTAATGCATGTAATGTACTCTCAGGGGCCTTGTAATAGTCTTCATATTACCTTACTTGTGCGTTGCCTTAATGGAATATTACGTAGACGGCGTTTTCGTGTAATTTGCTCATGAATAAGGAAATACTTACACAGATCATCACAAGTGTTACAAAGCAACAGGATTAGGAAAAGTAAACTAAGAAGTAGTGCATGATTAAGTAAATACATTCGTTTATCATATAGTTATCACCAAAGTAGTTTAGATTTATTATTAGTTTAATTAGCTAAAATGATGCGGTCGTCGTAGGACTTCAACAAGAAGTTTTACAACTCCCTAGGCAGAGTACCTAACCGTTGTAGTAGTAGTATAGGCAAGACTCGGAGGTTGTTATCGTTCTCTAGGGGAATAGGTTGGGAAGGCTCGAACAGAATATAACAGAGGTCTAAGGGTACTATATTACAACAGTTGGTACACTGCATAGGGAAAGTTGAAGAACTTCTTGTGAAATTCAACAACACAACTTACGGAAAAACATTCCATCATTTAAAGACCATGGGTTATTTTTAGTGATACTAGTAGTTCGGTTGGTGGTTTAAATTAGCGGGTTATATTAGATCGATTTCGGGTTCACATATCGTTAGTTTTGGGTTAATATTTATACATTTTTTAGGGTAACCATGGTTATGCATATTTCTTTTATACATCTATACATACATCTCATATTCTTTTAAAATATCACCTTCTATGTTTGTGTGAAATGTTTTTCATAAAGAAACTAGCAAGATTTAATGGTTGTACTACTTTATTTATGTTCTTGTCATGTTCTTGAAAGTTTTATTAGTGTTATTGAATTTCTAGGCTAGATTTGGGGATATAGATATTTTTAGAAGTTCTTTGTGTTCTTGGATCAAATTGGTGGAAGGGATAGTTAGTTTTAGTGTTGTTTGAGTATTGGTATCATTGGTGGAAGGGATTTAGGCTAGAAATGAAGGTGTTGTTTGCGGCTAAATTTATGTAGTGGTTTTAGTAGTAAATACTTGTCTGAAATTTCTATGGGGTATAATGGGCGGTTAAATTTATTTTGAGCAGACAAAACTTTAAAAATATGATAGTATACTTAAATACGAACACATTGATATAAAATTCGTTAAAATCCGACTAAAAATGAGTGAGTTATCAGGTAAAAACTAGTAATTTTTCCCGAAAAAATGGCATATTATACATTTTGTCAATTCGTTTTTGTTTTTTTGACCCATTTCTGGTCCGATTCGAGGGAAGTTCATAAGAGAAAACTTGTAGTACGAGATTTTACCTTAAAACGTCGCTTTTGGTCATCCCGTGAATCCTTATAACGAAGGAGTTACGCCCTTTTAAAGTCGGACTAAAAACTAAAAATTTTATTAACTTTCTGCTTGAAATTTGGCCATAAAAGTGAGCTGATTGAAACACGAAATGAGGTTTTTAAGCGTTTTAGAGTCCGAATGAGCTATAAAACTCTTAACAAATAGTGTAGTATTACTTATACATTTTTCTTACGCGTCGGAAGCTTTCAAAAATATTATTAAGTAAGCGAGTTAGGATTTATTAAAGTTGGCAACTTAGAAATAAGTGTAATGTATATAATAATGAATAAAAATGGTAACTAGACTTTTGGTAGGTGGCTTAGTGTTTAGGCGAGATTTAAATTAAGCGAAAATATTTAGAAAAAGGATAATGTGCGAGATATCTAAAGTTGGTCAAAAATAGTAATTTTTGTTTTAGTGTCGAAACTTAATAAAAACTATGTAACTTTTACGAGATCACGTTTTGACTTATATAACTAAAACACAAACATGTTCGGGTGGTATTAAGTTTATAAAAATTGCATATGAATCGTTTCACTATTGTTTGCTTGCACCTAAAGCGCACTGTATTTCAACTAGGTCGCGTTTAGGACTTTTGTGCCCGTTCTACATTTGTTGGTTGTTCCCGATTCACCACTTGCTGAAGGTGAGTTTATAGCCCCACTTTTTACTTATTTTTACTAATACTTTACAAATCTTAGGGTGAGATACATTGCTTATTTTAAATTTGGACGCAAGTACTTTTAAATGTTTACGGATAAGCCTAAGTACAGATAACCCACTTTTGCCCACTATCATGAACCATTAATTACGTGTTGTAAGCGCGAGTGTTATAGATAGATCTATTGGGATTAACATCCCCGTCCGGGTAAGTAGCACTTACTTGTATCGGAGGTACCGATCAAACGAGCGTATACCATGTCGAAACATTAGGTGGTCTAGGGTTGACACCTACTCGGGCACTTTACTTTCCATTTATTTGCTGTATAACATTGTTTAGCTTCGGTTTCATGAGCTTAGTGCAATCGTAAATATTTTTTGTGATATTGTATGTGTTACAATAGTCATACACTTCTAAAATCTTGCGGTCCACACTTAATTGTTTACTTAAATCTATAATCTCACCAACATTATTGTCGACATTTTAAGCATGTTTTCTCAGGTGCTTAAACTCGTAAGGATCATTTGAAGTGCACTAGAGTCAAACATGCAACATGACTTCTCTCATGAAAATTTTATCTAAATTACTCGTTGATGTTATGAACACTATCTTTTATTTATATTATAACTCTAAATATTTTTAATTCACGTAAAACTTTATTTCTTTTAATTAATTCAACGATGTAATATTTTTAAAACATCCATTTAGTGGTCATTCTCTTATACTTTATGCTTTTGTATTATGACGTCACGGCCCGGTTACCTATTCCGCTGCGACATAATTTGGGGGTGTGACATATTTTGTGCTTGAAGTAGTGTTTGTCTGACGAAACACTTGTCATCCCGTTGGAAGAGATCCAAATCGACGACAATCTCTATTTCATCGAAGAACCGGTAGAGATTATGGACCGGGAAGTCAAACGATTAAAGCAAAGTCGTATTCCGATGGTCAAGGTTAGCTGGAATTCCAGACGAGGTCCTAAATTCACCTGGGAATTTTTCCGACACCACACCTCCACCGGATACCACGAATTGAGCTTCAGGATAAAGCTCTCTTAACGGGGAAAGACTATGACAACCGGTAATTTTACAGGTTAATATTTTACTATTAACATTTCATCGAATGCCACCGGCGAAAGCATTGGATCGTCGGCTTCACTTGTGATTTTATCGGATACCGAGACAGTGGTTGTGTTGTACATGTTGTTTTACCTGAGATTGTTCTAGAGGCGGAGGGGGCTGTAGTCGCTTCACCTACTGCTGTATTGGATCTTGTTCTTGAGTCTGATTCAGAGGCTGAGCCGTTTGTGGCTCCGCTATCGCCGAACTATGTACCAGCCTGTCTTGTTTATGCCCCTGATTTACATGTCTATTATCCAAGATCAGACACAGTGTCTGAGCACTTTTAGGATGAGTTAGAGGAGCCGTTTTAGGATGACGCGCCTAAGGTAGCTGAGCCTCTACCTACTCAGGTTATTTCTGCACCACCAGTTTAGATTACCCCTAAATTACCTACTGAGCCTGCACCTGCTCCACCTGTCATTCCCTGTGGTACTCGAGTCACCAAGAGGAAGACAGTTCACCCCCAGCCTACTTTGTCACTAGGCATTTGAGCAGCCATCTCCCAGTGGAACGTTGCACCATTATCCACATTGTATCCATTGTTTTCATCAGAGTTGTTAGTGTCATCATCAGAGCTGTCACTATCATCATCATCATCATCTGGTACTTCACACACACCATCTAGACCACTACCTCGTAAGAGGCATCAGGTATCGTCTTACTCTACACCATCATCATCTGTCAGGCCATCTCGTAAGAGATGCAAGTCCCCTACCACCTCACTACTAGTAGCTTTACCTTCTATATTTGCTGATCGCCTACCACCTCATAAGAGGTTTATAGGTTCACCAGCTATATCATACCAGGATGTTACAGTTGAGACTACAACGGAGTCTGTCATTCCACCTGTTCACACCCGGGCAGATGGTTGAGGACAGGCTAGATGAGTAGAGTGAGATGATTGGAGGGATGTACGGGCATCTATTAATATGCCCCTTTTTAGGATTAAGGAGACAAAGGAGGAGTTTCATATCCTGAAGGCCATGGTGGCATAATCAGAGAGGAAGATCACATCTTTGCCCACCAGAGTTAGGGCGGCGTAGTTGAGTAATGAGAGCTCTCGAGTTTTTTTAGGGATTGCTAGGACTGGACTTGCAAAGTTGAGAGATACTGCATAGCAGTTGCAACAGTGTCAAATTGCCCAGATCGAAGAAAGAGAGCGCATCTTGAGGATTGATGCATATTTACATAGATATTACATGTAGTATCTTTTGTATTATGACTTATTGAATCGATTAGTGTTCGATTGTAGCAATTAATATGAAACTTGTACTCCTTTGTGAGAATGATGTATCAAGTATTAATCTATGACGATTAGTTATGATATTGCTATATTGTGATGTTGAGTTGTCTATTTCCATGATTGCTTCTTTTAAATTCTCTTCGTATCGTGATCTTATTATTTATTTTGTTCTCTGCGTGTCATGATCTTATTATTCATAATATTTATAGCATGTCGTGATTATTCCTAGTATGAAATCTCATAATGTGTTATATTCTTGTGATATAGAAGAACAATGCACTACCCAATCAGGAATGACCTCTGATGCCATTGGCCAATTGATAGCCTAACGTGTGGCTGAGGCATTGGCAGCTCATGAGGCAAATCATAACAATGAAAACAGAAATGAAAATGGGAATGGAAATGAAAGTGAAAACGGGAATGGAAATTGTAATGAAACGAATAAAAATGCGGAGGAGCTGTGTAAGCTACTCGTGGTTGTACTTACAAGGACCTTCTAAACTTCTAACCTCACAAGTTCAGTGGGACTGAAGGAATTGTGGGCTTGGCAAGGTGGTTTAAAAATATGAAATCGGTATTCCACATTAGCAATTGTGCCACCAACTGTTAAGTGAAGTTTGCTACATGCACCTTAACTGATGGTGCATTAACATGGTGGAACTCTCATGTGAAGACTGTAGGAATTAACGCTGCTTATGAAATGTCATGGAAAGAGCTAATGAAGATGATGACTGAGGTGTACTGTCCAAGGAACGAGATTCAGAAGATGGAGAATGAGTTGTAAAACCTAACCGTAAAGGGTAATGATGTTGTTGGTTATACCTGACGTTTTCAAGAGCTGGCATTGCTATGTCCAAAAATGGTTCTTGACGAGGAAGAGAGGTAAATCTAGGGTCTTTCAGATAACATTCAAGGGAATGTGACTTCATCTGTACCAACAAGGCTCCAAGATGCAATCATAATGGCGAACAGTTTGATGGACCAGAAGGTACAAACTATTGCTTCAAGACAAGCTGAGAACAAAAGAAGATGGGAGAACAACCCAAGGGAGAATCATGTGCAACAACCACCACACAAGAGACAAATTATGGTGAGAGCCTACACCACTGGAGCTAATGAGAATAAATCGTATGCTAGGAATTTTTCTTACTGCAACAAGTGTAAGTTGCATCATGTTGGGCGTACTGTAAAGTGTGGTAAATGTAAGAAGGTTGGCCACATGACTAGGAATTGTAAGGCTCCCGTTGCTGCAACAAATCAGAGAGCCCCAATGGTAAATCAGAAAGCTGCAATTACTTGTTATGAATGTGGAAGGCAAGGGCATTACAAGAGTGAGTGCCTAAAATTAAAGAACTAAAACCGTGGAAATCAAGCTGGGAATGGAGAAGCTCAGGGAAGAGCGTTTGCTTTAGGAGGAGGAGAAGCCAACCAAGACTCTAATGTCATTACGGGTACATTTCTCCTCAATAACCATTATGCTTCCATCTTATTTGATTCTGCCATCAATAGAAGCTTTGTGTCGACTACTTTTAGCTCCTTAATTGACATCATCCCAACTGCATTAGACGTTAGTTACCCTGTTGAGTTAGCTGACGGAAAGATAATAGGAGTCGTTACTATAATTACGGGTTTTACTTTAAATCTACTAAACCACCCGTTCAACATCGATTTACTGCCCGTAGAACTTGGTAGTTTTGACGTAATAATCGGTATGGATTGGTTATCAAAGTACCATGCGATGATCGTCTGTGACAAGAAGATTGTTCGTATCCCGTTCGGCAATGAAATACTAACAATTCAATGTGATAAGAGCGATGGTGGAAGTAATTCTAGATTGAATATCATCTCGTGCACCAAGACTCAAAAGTATATACAAAAAGGGTGCCATGTATTTCTGGCACAGGTTACTGAAAAGAGGACGGAGGACAAGTCAGAGGAGAAGAGACTTGAGGACGTACCGATCGTGTGGGATTTTCCAGAAGTCTTTCTCGAGGACTTGCCAGGATTCCCACCATCCTGACAAGTTAAATTTCAAATCAACGTAGTGCTGGGTGTTGCACCTGTAACACGATCCCCATATAGACTAGCTCCGCCAAAAATGCAAGAGCTGTCAAACCAATTGCAAGAACTTTCTGACAAAGGATTTATAAGACCAAGTTTCTCACCTTGGGGAGCTCCGTTTTTGTTTTTCAAAAAGAAGGATGAATCCTTCCGTATGTGCATCGACTACCAAAAACTAAACAAGCTAACCATGAAGAACTGTTATTTGCTTCCAAGAATTGATGACTTGTTTGACCAACTACAAGGATCTAGTATTTACTCGAAGATCGAATTAAGGTCTGGTTATCACCGACTCAGAGTTCGTGAGGAAGATATTCCAAAGATGGCATTTAGGACTCGTTATGGTCATTACGAGTTCCAAGTAATGCCTTTTGGATTGACCGACGCACCGGTGGTATTCATGGATTTGATGAATCAGGTGTGCAAACCGTATTTGGACAAGTTTGTGATTGTATTCATAGACGACTTCCTAATATACTCCCGTAACAAAGAAGAGCATGAAGAGCACTTGAAGCAAATCTTGGAATTACTTAAGAAAGAGGAGTTGTACGCCAAATTTTCAAAGTGTGAATTTGGGCTCCCAAAAGTGCAATTTTTTGGACACGTGATTGATAGACAAGGTATTTAGGTTGATCCCGCCAAGATTAAATCAATCAAGGATTGGGAATCACCTAAAACTCTAACAGAAATTCGTCAATTTCTAGGTCTTGTCGATTATTACCGATGATTTATCAAAGGTTTCTCGAAGATCACAAAGCCTATGACCAAGCTGACTCAGAAGAATGTGAAATTTGAATGGGAAGAAAAAGAAGAGGTTGCATTCCAACAACTGAAACAGAAACTTTGTAGTGCACCAATCCTATCCTTACCCAAAGAAAGAAAAATCTTTGTGGTTTACTGTGATGCCTCGCATAAAATATTAAGAGTGGTGTTAATGAAGAAGGAGAAAGTTATAGCTTATGCTTCTTGACAACTCAAAGTTCATGAAAAGAATTACACGACTCACAATTTGGAGATAGGACCGTAGTGTTCGCTCTAAATATTTTGTGACACTACTTGTATGGCACGAAGTGTGTTGCGTTCACTGATCACAAAAGGTTACAACATATCCTTGATCAGAAGGAGTTGAACATGAGACAATGTCGATGGTTTAAATTATTAAGTGATTACGATTGTGATATTCTTTATCACCCTAGAAAGGCGAACGTTGTGGCAGATGCTTTAAACTAAAAGGAAAGGATAAAGCCGCTACGAGTTTGAGCCTTAGTGACGACAATTGATTTAAACCTCCCATCTTAAATTTTGAATGCACAAGCTGAAGAAATGAAAGAAGAGAACGTTTTAGAAGAAAATCTTTATGGTATGAACAAGGAGTTTGAAACTCATCCCGATGGAACTCTCTGTATTGAGAAACGAAGTTGGTTACCATGTTTTGGAGGATTAAGGGATTTGATTATGCATGAATAGTATAAGTCTAAGTATTCTATTCATCCTAGATACGACAAGATGTACCATGATTTGAAGAAATTGTACTGGTGGCCCAACATGAAGGCAGACATCGCCACCTATGTCAGCAAGTGCTTGACGTGTGCAAAAGTAAATGTTGAATACCAAAAACCATCTGGTTTACTGGTACAACTCGAAATTCCCTAATGGAAATGGGAAAAGATAACAATGGACTTTGTCACCAAATTGCCAAAGACGTCAAGTGGTTACGATACAATTTGGGTGATTATTGATCGTCTTACCAAGTCTGCACACTTTCTACCAATGAAGGAAACAGATTCAATGGAGAGACTAACAAGACTCTACTTAAAAGAAGTAGTCTCAAGGCATAGAGTGCCAGTTTCGATCATCTCAAATAGAGATAGCAGATTTACATCTTATTTCTAGCAGTCGCTCCAGAAAGCTTTGGGTACTGAGCTAAATATGAGCACTGCATATCATTCGCAAACTGACAGTTAAAGTGAAAGGACCATACAAACGCTAGAAGATATGTTGTCCGCTTGCATAATAGATTTTGATAATGGTTTGGATAGACATCTACCCTTAGTGGATTTTTCGTACAATAATAGTTAGCATACCAGCATTAAGGCTGCACCGTTCGAGGCACTTTATGGTCGTAAGTGTAGATCACCTGTCTGCTGGACTGAGGTTGGAGATAGCCAACTCACTAGTCCAGAGATAATTCATGAAACAACCGAAAAGATCATTCAGATAAAGAACCGAATTTAAGCCGCTCGTGATCGTCAAAAGAGTTACGCCGACGTGAGACGTAAACCTCTAGAGTTTCAAGTTGGAGATAAGGTCATGCTGAAAGTTTCACCATGAAAAGGAGTGATACATATTGGCAAATGGGAAAAGCTAAACCCGAGATATATAGGACCTTTCAAAGTGTTAGCTAAAGTTGGACCCATTGCTTATAGACTCGAACTTCCACAACAACTAAGCAAGGTTCATAGCACATTCCATGTGACAAACTTAAAGAAGTGTTTGTCTGACGAAACTCTTTTCATCCCATTGGAAGAGATCCAAATCGATGACAACCTCCATTTCATCAAGGAACCAGTAGAGATTATGGCCCAGGAAGTCAAATGAATAAAGCAAAGTCGTATTCCAATTGTCAAGGTTAGGTGGAATTCTAAGCGAGGTCTTGAATTCACCTGGGAACGTGAAGACCAGTTTCAAAAGAAATATCCGCACTTATTTTTCGACACCACACCTCCATCGGATACCATGAATTGAGCTTTGAGACGAAGCTCTCTTAACGGGGAAAGACTGTGACAACTGGCATTTTTATAGGTTAATATTTCACTATTAACTTGCACTATTTTTACTTTACGTAATTTACGTAGTCGGTTTGACCTAAAATCGAGAAGTTATCACGCGTATACTGAAAAACGTTTCAGATGCCTTTTGGCTATTTAATAAATGTAGTCTACTCATGACTAACTTGTTATGTCCTTACTGACATATTTTAATATGTCGCGTACGTATATTTTACAAGTTTCGTGAATTTAGGGCATTTTACATTTTTGCATGCATGCATGTATAAATAAGCATACCATTCTAAACAAAATATCTAAGATATTATGCATAACATACAAACTTAAATTTCAAAAATCTTTTGGTGCCCTCCTCTCCCTTGTTTTCGTCCAACCACCAACACACACACCATAACACATACAAATTTTGTTTCTAGCCATTTTGTTTTTAGCTTAGTCATTCCTATGAAATTCTCAACCATATTTTGTCTCCCACTAAACTTGAACCCCACCTCCTAGGATCCTATGTGTTTAAGGTTGTATAACTTGGAGACTAGCATTCATTCTTTCACATATACAACACTTCACAAAAAAATTATGCTATCTTTCTCTCATTCCTTTTGTTCGTCCAACGCAAGAAGCACCAAGGGGGTGTCCATATTTTGTTGATCATTCAATACTTGGGTTATTATTGATACTAGTGGTCGTTGATGTTTATATTCGGGTTATATTAGATCAACTTCGGGTTCACATATCATTAGTTTTGGGTTAATATTCATCATTCTTCCTCTCTTTTTATAAGAAATTTCTCATCTCATCTCACATACATATTTTTTATACATCTATGCATACATCTCATATTCTTTCAAAATATCACCTTCTATGTTTGTGTGAAATTTTTTTCATAAAAAAAACTAGCAAGATTTAATGGTTGTACTACTTTATTTATTTTATTGTCATGTTCTTGAAAATTTTATTAGTGTTATTGAATTTCTATGTTATATTTAGGATTATAGATGTTGCTAGAAGTTCTTAGTGTTCTTGGATCAAATTGGTGGAAGGGATAGGTAGTTTTGGTGTTGTTTAAGTATTGGTATCATTGGTGGAAGGGATTTAGGCTAGAATGGAGTTGTTGTTTGCGGATAAAGTTATGTAGTGGTTTTAGTAGTAAATACATGATGTCTAAAATTTCTATGGGGTATAGCGGGCAGTTAAATTCATTTTGAGTAGTCGAAACTTTAAAAATATGACAGTATACTTAAATACGAACGCGTGGATATAAAATTCCTTAAAATCCGACTTAAAACGAGTGAGTTATGACCAATTGAAGTCCGGGTAGAAACTAGTAATTTTCCGGCAAAAACGACATATTATACATTCTGTCCAGTTTTCGTTTTCGATATTTTGACCCATTTCGGGTCCGAGTCGGGGGAAGTTCATAAGAGAAAACTTGTAGTACGAGATTTTACCTTAAAACGTCGCTTTTGGCCATCCCGTAAATCCTTATAACTAAGGAGTTACGCCCTTTTAAAGTCGGACTAAAAACTAAAAATTTTATAAACTTTCTGCAAGAAATTTGGCCATAATAGTGAGCTAATTGAAACACGAAATGAGGTTTTTGGGCATTCTAGAGTCCGAAAGAGCTATAAAACTCTTAACAAATAGTGTAGTATTACTTATACATTTTCCATACGCGTCGGAAGCTTTCAAAAATAGTATTATGTAAGCGAGATAGGATTTATTAAAGTTGATAACTTAGAAATAATTGTAATGGATATAATGATGAATAAAAATGGTAACTAGACTTTTGGTAGGCCGCTTAGCGTGTTTTAGGCGAGATTTAAATTAAGCGAAAATATTTAGAAAACGGATAATGTGCGGGATTTCTAAAGTTGGGCAAAAATAGTAATATTTGTTTTAGCGTCGAAACTTAATAAAAACTATGTAACTTTTACGAGATCACGTTTTGACTTATATAACTAAAACACAAACATGTTCGGGTGATATTATGTTTATAAAAATTACATATACATCGTTTCACTATTGTTTGCTTGCACATAAAGCGCAGTATATTTCAACTAGGTCGCGTTTAGGACTTTTGTTCTCGTTCTACATTTTTTGGTTGTTCCCGATTCACCACTTGTTAAAGGTGAGTTTATAGCCCCATTTTTTCTCATTTTTACGAATTACAAATCTCGGGGTGTGATACATTGCTTATTTTAAATTATGACACAATTACTTTTAAATGTATACGAATTAGCCTAAGTATCGATAACCCACTTTTGCCCACTATCATGAACCATTAATTACGTGTTGTAAGCGCGAGTGTTATAAATAGATCTATTGGGATTAACATCCTCGTCCTGATAAGTAACACTTACTTGTATCGGAGGTACCGATCAAACGGGCGTATACCTTATTGGAACATTAGGTGGTCTAGGGTTGGACACCTACTCGGGCACTTTACTTGGCATTTATTTGCTGCATAACATTGTTTAGCTTCAGTGTCATGAGGTTAGTGCAGTCATAAATACTTTTTGTGATATTGTATGTTTTACAATAGTCATACACTTCTAAAATCTTATGGTCCACACTTAATGGTTTACTTAAACCCATGAACTCATCAACATTATTGTTGACATTTTAAGCATGTTTTCTTAGGTGCTTAAACTCGTAAGGATCATTTGAAGTGCATTGGAGTCAAGCATGCATCATGACTTTCTCTCATGAAACTTTTATCTAAATTACTCGTTGATGTTATGAACACTATCTTTTATTTCCGTTATAACTCTGAATATTTTTAATTCATGTAAAACGTTATTTCTTTTAATTAATTCAACAATGTAATATTTTCAAAACGTCCATTTAATGGTCGTTCTCTTATACTTTATGCTTGCGTATTATAACGTTACGCCTCAGTTACCTATTTCGATGTGACATATTTTGGGGGTGTGACATATTTTGTGCTTGAAGAAGTGTTTGTCTGACAAAACCCTTGTCATCTCGTTGGAAGAGATCCAAATCGACGACAAGCTCCATTTCACCGAGGAACCGGTAGAGATTATGGACCGGGAAGTCAAACAATTAAAGCAAAGTCGTATTCCGATCGTAAAGGTTAAGTGGAATTCCAGGCAAGGTCGTAAATTCACCTGGGAACAAGAAGACCAGTTTTGAAAGAAATATCCGCACTTGTTTTCCGGAACCACACCTCCACCGGACACCACGAATTAAGCTTTGGGACGAAGCTCTCTTAACGGGGAAAGACTGTGACAATCGACAATTTTACAGGTTAACATTTCACTATTAACTTGCACCATTTTTACTTTACATAATTTACGTAGTCGATTTGACCTAAAACCGGGAAGTTGTCCTGCGTATACTAAAAAACGTCTACGAATGCGTTTTGGATTTTGAATAAATGTAGTCTACTTATGATTAACGTGTTACGTCGCGTACATATATTTTACAAGTTTCGTGAATTAGGGCATTTTGCATTTTTGCATGCATGTATGTATAAATAAGTCTATAATTCTAAATAGAATATCTAAGATATTATGCATAACATACAAATTCAAATTTCAAAAATCTTTTGATCCCCGCCTCCTTATGTTCGTCCGACCACTAACACACACACCACAACACATACAAATTTTGTTTCTAGCCATTTTGTTTCTAGCTTAGTCCTTCCCATGAAATTCTCAACCATATTTTATCTCCCACTAAACTTGAACCCCACCTCTTAGGATCCCATGTGTTTAACGTTGTATAACTTGGAGGCTAGTATTCATTCTTTCACACATACAACACTTCACAAAAAAATTGTGCTCTCTTTCTCTCCATCCTTTTGTTCGTCTGACATAAGAAGTACCAAGGGATGTCCATACTTTGTTGATCATTTAAGACTTGGGTTATTACTGATACTAGTGGTTCGTTGGTGGTTATATTCGGGTTATATTAGATCGATTTTGGGTTCACATATCGTTAGTTTTGGGTTAATATTCATCCTTATTCCTCTCTTTTTGTAAGAAATTCCTCATCTCATCTCACGTATATTTTTTTTATACATCTATACATACATATCATATTCTTTAAAAATATCACCTTCTATGTTTGTGTGAAATATTTTCATAAAGAAAGTAACAACACTTAATAGTTGTACTACTTTATTATGTTCTTGTCATGTTCTTGAAAATTTTATTAGTGTTATTGAATTTCGAGGTTAGATTTGGGAT
Organism: Tanacetum coccineum; assembly: GCA_026074375.1. Classification (NCBI taxonomy): domain Eukaryota; kingdom Viridiplantae; phylum Streptophyta; class Magnoliopsida; order Asterales; family Asteraceae; genus Tanacetum; species Tanacetum coccineum. The sequence continues at coordinate 2,051 of BQNB010142754.1, read as the reverse complement.
TATAGATACTATTAGAGGTTCTTTGTGTTCTTGGATCGAATTGGTGGAAGGGATAGGTAGTTTTGGTGTTGTTTGAGTATTGGTATCATTGGTGGAAGGGATTTAGGCTAAAAATGGAGTTGTTGTTGTTTGCGGATAAATTAATGTAGTGGTTTAGTAGCAAATACTTGCTGTTTGAAATTTCTATAGGGTATAATGGGTGGTTAAATTCATTTTGAGCAGACGGAACTTTAAAAATATGATAAAATACGGAAATACGAACATGTGGATATAAAATTCGTTAAAATCTGACTTAAAACGTGTGAGTTATGACCAATTAAAGTTCGGGTACAAACTAGTAATTTTTCCGGCAAAAACTGAATATTATACATTCTGTCCAGTTTTCGTTTCGTGTTTTTGACCCATTCGGGTCTGAGTCGGGGGGAAGTTCATGAGAGAAAACTTGTAGTACGAGATTTTACCTTAAAACGTCGCTTTTGGCCATCATGTTAATCCTTATAACGAAGGAGTTACGCCCTTTTAAAGTCGGACTAAAAACTGAAAATTTTATAAACTTTCTGCATGAAATTTGGCCATAATAGTAGGCTGATTGAAACACGAAATGAGGTTTTTGGGCGCTTTAGAGTCCGAATGAGCTACAAAACTCTTAACAAATAGTGTAGTATTACTTATACATTTTCCATACGCGTTGGAAGCTTTCAAAAATATTATTAAGTAAGCGAGATAGGATTTATTAAAGTTGGTAACTTAGAAATAATTATAATGTATATAATGATGAATAAAAATGGTGACTAGACTTTTGGTTGGTCGCTTAGCGTGTTTTAGGCGAGATTTAAATTCACCCGAAATATTTAAAAAATGGATAATGTGCGGGATTTCTAATGTTGGGCAAAAATAATAATTTTTGTTTTAGCGTCGAAACTTAATAAAAACTATGTAACTTTTACGAGATCACGTTTTGACTTATATAACTAAAACATAAACATGTTCGGGTGATATTAAGCTTATAAAAATTGCATATGAATCGTTTCACTATTGTTTGCTTACACGTAAAGCGCACTATATTTCAACTAGGTCGCGTTTAGGACTTTTGTGCTCGTTCTACATTTGTTTGTTGTTCCTGATTCACCACTTGCTAAAGGTGAGTTTATAGCCCCACTTTTTACTCGTTTTTACGAATACTTTACAAATCTCAGGGTAAGATACATTGCTTATTTTAAATTTGGATGCAAGTACTTTTAAATGTTTATGGATCAGCTTAAGTACCGATAACCCACTTTTTCCCACTATCATAAACCGTTAATTATGTGTTGTAAGCGCGAGTGTTATAGATAGATCTATTGGGATTAACATCCCCGTCTGGGTAAGTAGCACTTACTTGTGTCGGAGGTACCGATCAAACGGGCATATACCATGTCGGAACATTAGGTGGTCTAGGGTTGGACACCTACTCGGGCACTTTACTTGGCATTTATTTGCGGCATAACATTGTTTAGCTTTGGTGTCATGAGCTTAGTGCAATCGTAGATACTTTTTGTGATATTGTATGTGTTACAATAGTCATACACTTATTAAATCTTATGGTCTACACTTAATGCTTTACTTAAACCTACGAACTCACCAACATTATTGTTGACATTTTAAGCATGTTTTCTCATGTGCTTAAACTTGTAAGGATCATTTGAAGTGCATTGGAGTCAAGCATGCATCATGACTTTATCTCATGAACCTTTTATCTAAATTACTCGTTGATGTTATGAACACTATCTTTTATTTCTGTTATAACTCTGAATATTTTTAATTCATGTAAAACTTTATTTCTTTTAATTAATTCAACGATGTAATATTTTCAAAACGTCCATTTAGTGGTCGTTCTTTTGTACTTTGTGCTTGTGTATTATGACGTCACGCCCAGATTACTTATTTTGATGCGACATATTTTGGGGGTGTGACAGACGTCGTCACAAGAAGTGGTTGACGTCGTCACATTTGCATAGAGACGGTGTCACAAGACCTAGCGACGAAGTCACGATTAGCCGACAGAAGAAACC
>BQNB010142753.1:0-17090 GCA_026074375.1 Tanacetum coccineum | reverse complement strand
TGTTGTTTACCACTAACTTAAATTTTCAAGTATAAGAGACGGCGTTACAACCTCATTCAAGCTGAGTCAAAATTTACCACCTCATGCTCAATCAACAAAGATAAATACATGATGAAAGCTCAAGTACATGTGTCAAAGTCTTTTGCAATTTCTAATGTATAAGCACTTCCTCCAAAGAACATTATCGACAAGATTTCTGGACAATAACAAAGATATATCTTACAAGTGAATCAAGTACTACTCCTTCCATTATGTGGTATAAGTAATCATGTAAAAGAAAATATTGAGGGAGATTGTTAGCAAGCTTTCAAGACCTTGAGCATGAGGGTGGAGACCCAAGATCGCAAGGCGGCATAAGATCAAGGATAAAGATTTAGAGATCTCAGTAGTCAAGACAAATCAAGGCCAAAGACAGCGATATAAGAATTTTGTCAAAGTATATCAAGATAAAGTTCAAGATCCAAGATCACAAGCATGCAAAAGTATCTTCAAAAGAATTACCAAGAATACAAGGCTCTAATACTCAAGAAGTCACAAGAAGTGATCCACAATTCAATAATCACCCCTTAGGTGGAGATTGTTAGCCGTGTTTTTATGTAAAGTGATGGTCATTATTATTTCCGAGCCTTGAATAAGAAAAACGTAGTTTACAGGAATTCATTTAAGCTAATTGGGCCTAGGTGTCAGGCTTAAAGCCCATTTTATTAGGTTCAGCCCAAGATAAAGTCAAATGACCCATTTAGGGTCTTATCTTCATTTAAGTATAAATACCCCTTCCTAGTTGACATCCGTGATTTAATCGGGTTAGTGATACCTTTAGAAATAGATAAGAGTTCATTATGTGTGATTTTCTTATGTGTTATGTGTTATATATGTGTGCTAAGTAGTTTGAATAGGTGTATGATATCGTTTTGAGGTGTATGATCATCTCTTTTTGAGTGCGTTTGTGTTTAGTGATAAGTATTCCATTTGTTCACGTATAGTGATAATGGAAAAGTAAAGGCGTATTGCATACAATGCTACGTAAATAGTTGTATGACTTTGTGTTTAGTATTATTGGGAAATGTATTATGATGAAAATAAGTTAAGTGAGTGAAATATGGAAGTTTGTAGCAAACTTTCTAAATATAGAAAGTGAAATGTAAAATGAAAAGTTATTTTTAGAAGGTTTAGTAAGTTGCGTTTATGTAAAAAGGTTTACCTAAATTAGCTTAGGTTTTTATGAAAACTTAAGGTAACGAAGATAATTAGTAAATAAGTAATTAAATTTAAAAAATATAAATAAAGGGGTGTTCGGCCGGTTTTAAAGAAAAGAAAAAAAAGGAAACAATGTTTGACTATAATTAGGATTCTATGTATATAAATATAAGATAAATAAATCTCTAAAGAACTTTTTCTCTCCCCTCTCCCTTGTGATCGCCGAAACCCTCAAGATAAAAAAAGATTTTTTTAATCAAGAATAAGTTGGTGATTAAGTGTTTCAAGAATCAAGGTTTAGGTATGTTTATTTACCCTAGTTGTTTAGTTTTCTTTAAATCATGTAACAATAAATATAATGGATCATTAGGGTTTACATGAAATTCAGATTATATATGAACTTTATCATCGCAGAACGTTTAGGGTTTAATTAGGATCTTATTGGTGTAAGTGGTTAGGGTTAGATCGCGTTAATTCATGATTTAGAGTTGAGCAGAATTTAGGGTTGTGTTCAACTGATGATATCTTGATGATAAAAACGTGTTTTGATATGATTCAAAAGCCTAAATTGTAGTTCAAAGAGTCTATTTTCCAGAAAATCTAGCCTCAATTGATTTTCAGTTGGGGAAGATGATTAAATATTGGTTACAAGAAACGTTGTCAAAATAGTAAATACGGGTCAAATTTAGGTCATGTTTAGGTGGGTAAAACCCTAAATTAAAAGTGGAATTAAGGTTAGAAAATCTATAGTAATTAATTTCTATATGTATATAAAGAAACCCTAGAAGGAGAGCTTCTTATTGTGTGTCTAAGTAAGGTAATTAGGGCCATACATTTTGGTGTGCAATCATATCTGAATTGGAACAGTTTTGAAGTTGGATTTTATTTGGGATAGTTGCATATATAATTAGTAGTTGGGAATCACAAGGTAGTTAGTAAACTCATAAATGAACTTAGGTGATTTTTGATAAAATTTATTAAGGTCAGCAAGTATGGTTTTTAAGAGGGTAAAGTTACACTAAAATTTTGCATTTTTGAACAAATTGTAGTTAACTAGTGTAATGAGTTAATGAAGTGGTTAAGGTTTGGAATGGTGTCGGGGTGACCCATGGTGGTTAATCAAACCCTTAAACATCCATCATATGTGTGTTACATGGACTAGAGCTTTTAGCTTGGTCGCGTGTAACTGTGTTTATTTATTTGTGTAGTTGCGTAATAGGAATTGGAAGCTGCGTATTGAGCATTCAGGTAAGTTACATAGTCCCACTTTTTACATTGTTTTAAACTTGGGATGGAAATGATGCAAGTGTTTAAATAGGTTTTGAATTCCTGTTATTATGTGTTAGTGTAAATGCATGGACTATTATGTGACTAATGTGCGTTATGTGCTACATGTTTTAAGATGTGATATTGTTGTGTGGCCTAGTCAGGTGGATTACTTAAGGGTATCCTTGGCCTAAGATAAAGGGAAAGAGAGTTGGTATTATCCAAGGGCGATATGGGTCCGATATGGGTCGTCTGCTTGGTGTTTGAATGATTGATTTGATTGAATTTCATGTTAGCTTGTATGTTAGTTAGCATAATTGTCATGCAAAGCGTATTGTTTTATAATTGCAGAAATTGGTTAAATCGTTTTGGTAACGGATTGAATATATGTGTGTCTGAAAACCCATGTTTCTCACCAATCATTGTGTTGACGTATAAGCATCATTTTCAGGTATTCAGCAGGATGAGATTAAAGTTAGGAAAAGTTTCTAGATGGACCGTAGGCAGCTGGCGAAGTTTAGTTATCTAGATTTCGTTATTTGTTTTAGATGATGAATGTTAATTGTTTTGCTTTGTTAGGAAGTATGAATGTTTGCATGTCATGACGTTGGCATGAACTGCCTTCAATTCAATGTCAAACACCTTTTAGATTTTGTTGATGTGTTTGGGTATTTTCATGACACTGTGTGTCTATACCTTGTATTTTATGCATGTTTTAGTTTCTCTTATAGATGCCAAAGTGTTGTGATGATACCTATTCTTGTCGCGCCTTGCATTTTTGCCTTGGAGGGGTGTGACACCTAGAATGTTAGGAAGGGTGTTGATCATTCTCTATCTATGTGAAGTAACCATCTTTCTCTCTAGTTCTTTCTCTCTCTCTAAACATCTCTCTCTCTCTCTAGAATTTTGTGTATGTGTATGTGAGTGATAAGCCTAACAAATTGTTCATATTGTTGCACCAAGAGGTCAATCATGTTGTCTTTAACTTGACTATTACATTTATGTGTGATTAACAAAGTTTTACTAAACTTTTTTTTGCCGTGTTACACATATAAATTCTTTCGTATTCTATCCTAGGCAAAGCATTATAAATAACCATTTCAGCTTCGTTATTTTTCTTCAGTCTCCTTTTAAGGTCATCATTTTGTTTTTCAAAAGGGACAACCTCATGTTGTTTAGTTTTTAGATTATTTTGAAGAGGCGGAAAATTACCCTTAGTAATAAAATGCCAAAGATCAACATCTTTTGATTTCACCTAAGCTTCGAATCTAATTTTCTAATAAATAAAGTCACCGCTTTCAAAAAGTGATGGTCTTTGCATAGATTGCCCTTCTAAATATTTGTCAGATTCCATAGATCGACTCAAGCTTTAAAATACGATTTATTTAAAAAAAATATTAGGTGACCTGTCTCCTAATACCAATTGTAGAAACTCGAAGGGGGTGAATAGTTTCACCCTTAATTTATGTTTTAAATGTTTGCTTATAAAAACCTTAGATTCGAGTTTATGTGATATCAACCAACAATGTGTATGAACAATATATCTACTTGTAAACAACACAAACATTATATAAACTATAGCTACAGAATACACAACATCGAGAATTATAGCGGTTCGGCTACAAAGCTCTTCTTCGCCCTACTCCACTCCCTGAGTATCCGACTCGAGATTTCACTATGTCAACAAGCTCCCTTCAGGCAGAGAAAAATCATTACACGTCGCTTATGCCAATTTCTGACCGTAAGCTAAATGTCGAATCCTAATCTTAGCTAGAAGCAATCTACCACTTCACAAATGTATTTTAAGGCCTAAAATACTAACCGACACACTATCAACACTTCTGGATTTATATACAATCTGGATCTACACAACTATACAAGAATGAAAATATAGAGATCAAATCTAGAAGAAGATTGGAGAGAAAACATTAATCTACAACACTTCGTTTCTTGGCGAATACGAGTGTTCTTCTCTTGCACTTAAGGAAAGAAAGAAAGAATAGATCACTTAAACAAGAATAAGCAAGTTAGTGATCAACGATTTAGAGAGATGTAGAGAGAAGTAGAGAAAGATTTAGAACAAAAATCTATGTGCAAAAGGATAGAAAAATAGATGTGAATAGTGCAGTATTTATAGAAAAGATGGAGGAACATCAGTACTACAGACGGTCCTATAAAGTTAGACAGTCTCAGATATATATGGGGGTCGTTCTACCTATCTGGGGGCGTCCTAGGTAGACGCTCCCTTTTTTTCTTTTAGTGGAGAAATGTTTATCTGGTGTAGTAGGGACCTTTTTAGGAGGGAAAACCATATTTGAATATTTATAAATAATTAAAATATTTCTTTATTTATAAAAATATTTTGTATAATGTATTTTAATAAAAAGGTTTTATTATGTTTGTGCAAATTTAAAGTTTAAGACAAAAAGGTATATATTTGATCATTAATCAAGTTTAATTATTTGTTTTTACATACCTTAAGTGATTTACGTCGAAATGGAAATTTACGACTAATAATGTGTATACGTTTACTTTTATCGTAGAATGTTTTTACATTTTGTCATCTTCAAAACGTAGAGATGTCGAAAAACAGCGGAATAAGGGTCCAGGGCGTGTTACTTCATAGATCAATAACACAAGATGTATATAGAACGACCAAAAAGTTGTTTAAAACTGATACATTGGATTTAACAAAGTATTTATTAAATAAGCCGAAGCTTCACTTGTCCACTTGTCAAAAATACAAAGATTTCTAGCCCATAACAGTTATACAAAATGTAATGCGACAAAATCTTTAATGCATGATATCCAAATCAAAACTACCAATGTATCCCTTGCACCTCGTGCTTACTGATCCCCTGAAAAACATTGCTTTAAAACGTCAACAATAATGTTGGTGAATTCATAGGTTTGATAAATCATATATTGTAGGACCTAGATTTCCCAAGTGTTGATAATGCAACAGGATGCTGAATTATAAATGTTAATTACGTTGCCCTTAGTATGACCACTTAAGCAGACATAAATGAATACCATATAAATGGCCTACATTGCCCATGATGATGTTCTAACCCGCAACATCCTATGTTCGACATGGTATACGTTCGTTTGCCCAGTGATAGCTAATCACCCGAACGGGGATGTCAATCCCAATAGATCTATTCATAACATTCGCGCTCCACATCCAGGAAACTGAACAGTTCATGATATTGGGCCTCAACTGGGTTATCGCCAATTAGGCACACGTAATCATATTGTAAAAGTATCCATTTGTGCCTCCTGTTGTTAAAACATTGCTTCTTTCTTCACCCCAAAACTTATAAAAACAAATAGCATGTAAAACATGGGGCTATGAAACTCACCTTGAGTTGAGCCGATATGTCAAGTATATCACTGAAATGGTCACGTAAATCGTCAGATGCAACCTATTAATTAAGGTGTATAAGTACTATCAAATTGGGTAAATTACTACCTTGCATTAATTCGACATAGCTATCACCATCAAATTGTTTTGGAATAATTGTGTTATAAGTTTAAAACGTTTATATTACCGTTGTAGTAAAACTGACGTAAACGTGCGCGTTTTTAGTTCCCTTTTCAATTTGACGTTTCTTGATGCCCACGCTTTCGTATTAGGACGAGTTTATAATAATGTTTGACATTTTCATATTTTGTCCTTGATGAACAGTAACTTTTTATGTTATCAACAGTTTTAATAGTGTTTTTATAGTTTTAGTTATTGTAAAACCGTAAAACATCCGTTTTTTATTCGTTTTTGATCGTTTTTAGGTGTATTTTAAGCACATTCTCGTAATTGAAAGTTCTATTTATTTATGGGGTTTACAAAAATAAAAGTTTCTATCATGAACAGTAACTTTTATAAAAAATGTTTTATAAAAGTATTAATTGTCGTAAACTCGTGAAATTCATAACTCATTCGTTATTAATTGAAAATTTTCGTTTATTATCAATTTGGAATCCTAAAAATATGTGTAATCTGTTAAAAATACTAAACTTGCTGTTTTATATAATTTTTATAAACTGTTTTATAAAAATTCTTTTATAATTCTGTTTATTTATCGTATAACTTATTTTTACCGTAACTTTTTTGTTATTTATCCGTTTTTCAAGTTTCTTAGCTTTTTGGAATCGTCATGAGACGTACTATTTTATAAAAATATAAATTAGATATGTTTATTTTCGAATTTTGGACAAAAAGTTTGAATGGCTTTGTTAAGTCCATAACTAACCTTATTTTTATACTTTCCCACTTTTGTAATTTAACATAAATCTTATATACCATATATGTTATATATCATACATATATTAGAGTCCATAGTTCCATATATTGTCCATTTGTCCAAGTTACCAAGATGTACAAGTCATAAACATCTCATGAAAATATAAACTTTACTTAAGTACCTTTTAACTACAAGTTCCTACTTGAACTTTTTATACATTAACCAAGTGTGTACAAGATTTATTCTTCCAATATAACTTTATTTTAGTGTTCATATAACATCAATATAAGTCATTAAAACAAGATTAACTATGTTCATTTGCATTTCTTTTACTTGTAAACATATAAGTTATAACTTTATAAACCCTTGAATTTGTATTTATCCATTTTTTACACCCAAAACAACATGGTACAATCTTTACATTCATTTTAACATGATGTCATTAAACGAATATAAATGTTTAAAAGATGAAAAATACCTTAATTATAAGTAAAATCCTTTGTACATAGTTAAAAGTCTATATGGTGATTTTTTCTATAGAAAACATGTTAGATTTAAAGGAAATGTTCTATTGTAGGCACTATTATAAATGCAGGACTAAAATATTTTAGTAGGAAAGTTTATCAAAAGCTAAACCAAGGGCTATAACATAGTAATTTATCCATGGTTAGATGTAACAACTTCATTTAATCAAAAGGCAAGTTAGGTAATTCTCTCTCTAAACACACACACTAATTACACCTTGATCTTCACACACTAATCATCAATCAAGATCTATTGGTTAATATGTGGTATCAAGAGCCAATGATTGCGGATTAGTGCTTATTTTAGTGTTTGATTGTGTTTGTGAGATTGAAAATTTTATTATTTGTGCTTTTTTGTGGTATTTTTTTGAGCTTATCGGACATTTTTAGTAATAATTCGGCCTTATTTTTTTACAATACAAAAAGTGTTCTTAACATAAAAATAAATCCATTGTGTCTACTGGTTTCAACAAACTTTTCTTTGTTTACACGTTTCCATATTTCATTTTTATATTTCTTTGTGTCTAACTGGTTCATATATAATATGGGCTTACCGTTACAAAAATATCATTGGGTTATTAAAAGTGTCTACATACATTTCGTTTATATTTTACTTTTGTATCTGTTGGTAGTTTCACTTTTGTTGTCATTTTTTTGTGCCTTATTTGTTGGTTTATATTTCATTTTCAAGCTTATTTCAAGCTTCTGTGGTTTCTGTGGTTTCTGTGGTTTTCATTTGCGTATACACGGAGTGAAAAAGAAGGTGCGTTCAAGGTGTTTGAGACTTTGTCACAACCGATCTAGTCATCTTACAACTCGAACCGAACGAGTTGATTCTTCATCGACAAATACGAGTTCATTCTTACAAGATTGAACAGTTGAAATCATCAACAACTGAACGAAGTAAAAAAAACTTGATCATCGAACGAGTGGAAAACTTAAGAGCCGAATGAGTAAAAAATAATATTCAAAGACCACCGATCGAGCTCTCAACCTTTGTCAACCGAACGAGTGGAACACGACTAGAACCGAACGAGTAACAATCTAAAGGACCGAATGAATTTTTTTGATGTGAACCGAACGAGTCTTTCTAGTTGAGCCGAACTAGTCAACTTGAAAGCACAACCGATCTAGTATTTATCTTACAAGAGCCGAACGACTGAAACTATAAAAGAAACCGAACAAAATTTACACGTTTTAACAAATTTTTGGATTTCGGTTTCGAGTGACGGTGCTCGACGGGACATAAGACTTATATCATCGTGTTCGTGTCGTCGTTTCGATCATCGTGGTATATTCACTTCTCACCGACGATAACCGAACGACTTTAAAAGATCAAATTTTATAAACATTCCATTTTTATAAACTTTCAAACGAAAAGAAAAAAAAGGTGGGAAATGTTTCATTAATTACCAAGGTTCACAAATTGGCACATGCAGCCCTTGTGTTTCAAGACCAATTTCACCATTAGTCCTTGTTGCATAATTAATACTCTTTGTTGAAAGGTAGTTTCACAGTTAGTCCTTAGTGCCTCTAATTCAACCGTTAGTACTCTAAAGTGAGACGTTCTTGCACCGTTTATCCTTACTTGAGTTTTAATCAACCGTTACTCATCTCAAGTTGAAGGTTTGTACACCGAATGATGATAATGGGCCGGAAAAAAAAAAATTTTAAAAAATAATAATAATAATAATAATAATAAAATAATAATAAAAGTAAAAAAAAAATTGTTAACATTTTGTTATAAATATTTTTTTTAGTAATAATTTTTTTTTAGTCTACGGATTTTTTTTCTTGCGAAATAAATAATTTTTTGTTTGCGCAAGTTAGATAGTTTGTGTTGATTAATTGAGAAAGCTTGTCGGGATTATTCGTTGACTATCAGGATTTTTGTTCGAGACAAGATGAGTCGAGACGTGATTACGGTTGGTTCGACAATGCGGATCCCGTTGTTATATCGGGATGAATACTCTCAGTGACGTGAACGGTTTATGAACTATCTGAGATATTTGTTCGAGACAAGATGAGTCGAGACGTGATTACGGTTGGTTTGATAATGCGGATTCTGTTGTTGTATCGGGGTGAATATTCTCATTGGAGTGAACGGTTTATGAACTATCTTGAAGAGCAAAAGGATGGGGAAGCAATGATAAATTCTATTAAGAATGGTAAACATCCATTGCCTGTTGTTACTCAAGTATCACTTGCTGGAACCGCACCGAATGCACCTCCTACTCTTAAATATCCCAAATTTTGGACTGCTGAAGAGAAAAAGACTCGAAAGATAGATCGTCTTGCAAGATATCTTTTGATTTAATGGCTTCCAAATGACATTTATTCTCTTATTGATAGCAACGATACTGCTAAAGATTAATGGGATGCTCTTGAAAGGCAGATGTGTGGTTCTGAGTATGATGAACAAGATAGGAAAGCTGCAATTTTGTATGAGTACAAGACTTTCAAAGCTATTAAAGGAGAGCAGTTGCTTGATACTTATCTTCGTTACTTACAAGTGATTAATGATTTGAAGAAGTGTGGTTATAAGAAGATAATTATGAGTTGAATTACAAGTTCTTGAACAATCTGCAACCAGAATGGAAACAATATGGTACATTGATGAAGCAAACCAAGAACTTAATAGATATAAATATTGATGCTCTTTACAACATTCTGAATCAAAACCAAGGTGATGTGAATGAAGCAATAGGCTATAAAAAGAAAGCAGTTGTTGTTACTTCAGATCCATTAGCATTTGTTGTTGAGAAAACAAAAGAGAAAAGGGGCAGGGAGAAAGTTGTAGTTCAATCAGAATCTGAAGTAAGTGATGATGTAGATATCAGTAATTTGAAAAAGATTACCGTGTTGTTAGCAAAAGCTTTTAATCGAAAGAAGTATTATGCTAAACCAACAAATATCAATTTGAGAACTTCTTTAGCTTCTTCTTCAGCAAACAAGAAACCAAAGTATGTGAAGTCAGAGGAAACGAAAGAGGGTAAGAAAGCCGATGAGAAGAAATGGGATATGAGCAAAGTTAAGTGCTATAATTGTAAGAAAGAAGGACATTTTACCAAAGAATACAAGAAAGCAAAGGTCAAGGACTACAACTACTACAAGACAAAGATGTTGCTAGCTAAGAAAAACAATGATGAACAAGTGCTTCTTGCTGAGGACCAAGCTTGGATGGAGTCAAGTAGTGATTCAGATCAAGAGATTAGTGTGAATATGGTCTTTATGGCTAAAATGGAAAAGGTTCTTTCAGATTCAGAGGAAAGTTCATCATCTACTGAAGAAACCATTGCTGAGGTATCTTATTACTCCTCTAATTCAAAAAGTGATTCTGAATATGCGACTCTAGATTATTATGATAATTCTACTAATTATGGTTTATTTGTGGAAAATGATGATGATCAAGAATTTTTTCATGATGCAATTAAAACTGCAAGTGAAAATTTTAATGAAACTTATGTTGTATCTCAAAAAGATCATGATAAGTTAGAAGTTGATCATAATGAATCTGAAGACAAAGATCATTTAGTTGATAAATTAATTGCTAAGTTTAATCATAAGATTGCTAAATGTCAGAAACGTATTCAGAAAGCAAATCAACAAAGCAAAGATTTGGAAAATCAAAACAAGGATTTACAAGATAAATATGATGTTTTAAAGAATAAAGTAAACACTTTTGAGGAGAAAAACAATGAATTTGATGAACAAATAAAAGTGTTGAATGACAAAAATGATGATTTGCTTGCTCAAACAGAAGTTTTACAAGAACAACTCAAAGTCAAACATGTTGTGATTGATACTCACACTGAATGTCAAGAACAGAATGCAAAACTTAAGGAAGAAAGATATCAATATATGATTAGATATTTTGCTCTTTATGATAATGATAAACAACATAGGAAAAAGATTGATGAACAAGAGATTTTATTTGAAAAGATGAGTCATCAATTAGTTGAGATGAATAATAATGTGCTGAGGCTTCAAGAGAAAATTTTAGAAAAACAAACAGAAAATTCAAAATTAGAAGAGTATATGCGTAACAAGGATTTAGAAATTGATAAGTTTTTGGAAAGACTGAATGATTGTGAAAACAAACTTCATAAAATTGGACAAACACGTCAGACAATACATATAATCATGCCTTCTAAGGATAAAATGTATAATGGTCGAAAAGGAATAAGTTTTGAAAATCCAAGTTATTTTTGTAAAGCAAAAGAATTGAGACCTAGTCTTTACGATGAGAGGGTTATTGGTTTAGGGTATACTCCGATGTTTCTCACACATTCGAATGAAGCTTTGGAAATTGAGAAATTTAAGAGAGCAAGAGAGAATAAAATTGAGTTTGCATATGATTATGGAAATCTGAATGCAAATTCTGTGAATGAAAAGATAAATTTTTTGGATGATTATTTTCAAGAGATAATAAATCCAGATTTTGAAAAGATTGATTCTCCGTTTCAGCAAACAAGTTCACTCAAACCATATGTTCCAACAATGATTTTAGAAAATATCATAATTGATTTGGAAGATGAAGTAGTGAGTCTTTTAGAAAAAGAAAAAGATAATTTAGAAATAATTGAGTCTTTGAAATCAAAAGTTTTTGAGTTGAGTGAAAATGCAATTTCTAAATTGGAAAATCAAAGTGAAAATGATGTCAAGTAGTTGAAAAAAGTTGTGACAATTTGGAGAACTCAAAAGTGATTGCTCCATGAATGTTTAAAATAAATGTGTCAAAAAGTGTTTCACCAATTTCACTGTCAAAAACATCTTCTGATTCAAATAATGTTGAAAATAAACCAAAAAGAAAAAGACGTAAGAGAACATCATAAAAACAAAATAACAAACAAGTGAATAATGATGTATTGCGTGCTAATAGAGATTTTGTTCATTTTTTAGATTTAGACACTATAAGTAGTGTTAGAAGACCTAAGCATAAAGGTGTTATTTGGAAGAAGAAAGGGTCGTCTAATACTTCTAGTGTTGATTTGTCTTCTGTTAGTAATTCAAAATTGAACAAAGATGTTAAGCGATATTCTCGCAAAGACTTGTTGTCATGTAATAATTCTCATCATGTAGACACTAGAAATGCTTATGCTTGTAATGATGCTATAAATGTTTCTTGTAATTCTAGATTGCATGCTTTTTATGATGTTAATGATTTGTTTGTCTTTGATGATGTGAGTATTAGAAATTCTCGAGTTAGCAAGATGCCTTTTAGGAAAAACCTCGTGATTCTTTAAATGTGCGTTCTAAGAATAATTCAAATAATCTTTTACCTAGAACATTGTTTAGGTGGCTTCCTAAAATGCAATCGTTAGATGAACCCGTAGTTAAATGGATTCCCAAAGTTGGGCGTCAAATAGATAAAATTTCTAAGACACCTAACTCATCGGGACCCATTTTCAAATGGGTACCTAAAGTTTGTTGAATGTCTTTGGTGTTTTATTTATTGCAGATTATCCAGATTTGTCTTTGGATCATCGATTCAGGATGTTCAAAGCATATGACGGATAATCGTGCTCTTTTGATGAGCTTTGTGGAAAAGTTTCTTGGAACGGTTCGCTTTGGCAATAATGATTTTACGGTGATTGCTGGCTATGGAGATGTTGTTATTGGATCAATGACGATCAAGAAAGTCTATTATGTCAAAGGTTTAGGACATAACTTATTTAGCGTTGGACAATTTTGTAACAAGGGTCTTGAAGTTGCCTTTCAAAAGACTTCATATTTTGTTCGAACTGAAGATGATGTAGATTTGCTTACCGGTGATCGTTCGTCAAATTTGTACACTATTGCTCTTAACGAGATCGCTTCAAATTCTTCGGCTTGTCTTCTAGCAAAGGCTTCTTCGTCTTAATCTTGGTTGTGGAATCAACGTCTTTCTTACCTAAATTTTGCCACAATCAATAACCTTGTGAAAAACAATCTTGTTCGAGGTCTTCCGAAGATGAAATTCGAAAAATATCATTTGTGTTCCGCTTGTGAACAAGGAAAGATTCATCAGAAACATCACAAGTCCAAAACGGATTTTGCTTCAAATAAGCCACTTTCTCTTCTTCATATGGATTTGTGTGTTCCGATGCACATCGAAAGTATTAACAGAAAGCGATATGTATTAGTTGTTGTCGATGATTATTCATGGTAGACATGGGTATTCTTTCTTCGTTTGAAAGATGAAACTTCCGAAGTAATCATTTCATTCATAAGGAAAACCCAAGTGAATCTTCAACTTCAAGTTTAGCTTGTCCAAACTGATAATGGTACTGAGTTTAAAAACAAAACTCTTGCTAAGTTCTTTGATGAGGTTGGAATTGCTCAACAATTTTTCGCTGCAAGAACACCACAGCAAAATGGTGTCGTGGAAATAATGAATCAAACCTTAGTCGAAGCTGCAAGAACTATGCTTACATTTGCAAACTTACCATTGTTTCTTTGGGTTGAAGCCATAGCAACAACTTGGTTTACACAAAATCGTTCGATTATTCACAAATATTTTGATAAAACTCCTTATGATCTCATTAACAAGAGAAATCCAAACATCAAGTTCTTTCATGTGTTCGGTTGCAGATGCTATCTACTCAATGATTATGATGATGTTGGAAAGCTCAAGGAAAAAGGGGTTATTAGAGTGTTTGTTGGATATTCAAAAGAATCTGCATCCTTTAAAATTTACAATAAGCGAACTCGGAAGATACACGAGAGCGTGAATGTAAATTTTGATGAAATTTCTGAAATGGCTTCTAAACAATTCAGTTTAGAACCTAGTTTATCTAATTTAAATGAAACAGAAAAAGCTTCAAATCCAACGGTTTCACAAGTTTCAGACACATCAAAGAAAGATTTAGAAGATTTATTTCATGATTTTTACTATGAGTATTTTGATGCTTCAAAGATAACGAAATCTCCTACAACGAATGTTGAAACTTCAAACGAAGAAATTTCTCCGTCCGAAGAAGTTTTTCATGAGAGTTCTGAATCATTTCAAGAGGAATCTTCTTCATCTTCTTTGAATGCTGATGTTTAACAAAGTTCAGAAGAAGTTATGGTTCCTCCAACAAATACTCAATCGGTTTCAAATGAAAGTGTTCCTAATGTGAATGAAGCAAGTACATCACATAATGTGTTTAATGAACGATTGGAAGATGCTTACTTTGATGCAAGTAAAACATTTCTTGATGATCCTTCCAATGTTCACACATTCTATCAACCTTACCCTCATGACAAAAAGTGGACTAAGGATCATCCACTTCATAATATAATCGGTGATCCAAAGTTGAGTGTTCGTACAAGAGGACAACTAGCAAATTCATGTTTGTTTGTATGTTTGCCCACATTGACATGCTAACGTAGCTGAAGCTTTGAAAGATGCTGATTGGGTCAGTGCAATGCAAGAAGAACTCGATCAATTTGCAAGATTGAAAGTTTGGAGATTAGTTCCTCGACCCAAAGGCAAGACTATCATCAATACCAAATGGATTTTCAAGAATAAGAAAGACAGAAAGCCAAGCTTGGTTAATCAAAACAAAGTAAGCTTGGTCGCTCAAGGATGTTGTCAACAAAAAGGCATTCTGATTCGATGAAGACATTTGCTCCAATTGCTTGAATTGAGGCTATACGCTTATTTCTTGTATATGTTGCTCATAAGGATTTCACAGTCTTTCAAATGGATGTAAAGACTGCATTTCTTAATGGAATTCTTAAAGAGGAAGTGTATGTTGGTCAACTTCTAGGTTTTGCCAGCAAATACAGATATCCAGATCATGTTATTTCTCAGACAAAGCTCTGTATGGTTTGAACAAGCACTCATGCATGGTACTACGTTCTTTCTCAAAATTCATTGATACGAATATCGGATTCTCAAAAAGGTTCAATTGCAATACTACACTTTTTCATTAAAAATAAGGGGTAACAACAAATAGGACGCAAATCGACAAATATATGCTGATGCACTTATATTTGGCTCAACGAATCCAAAATATTGCACGAAATTTTTAGATTTAATGGTAAAACGTTTTGGAATGAGTATGATGGGAGAAATGAAATTCTTTCTCGGGCTTCAAGTAAATCAATTTTCAAATAGGATTTTTAATCAAATCAATCCAAATACATTCTTGATATTTTGAAAAGATTTAGAATGGCAATTGTGATAACGGTTGCCACAACCCTATGGTTTGAACAAGCTAAACGTCACAACATGATTTCTACTCGAAAACCATTATCATACTGATTATCGTTAGCCATCATTGGATCGTTGGATGTATCTTACTTCTTACTTCAAGTAGGCCAGATCAATTGTTTGCACACAGTATGTGTGTTTAATATCAGGCAAATCTACAAATTTAACATCATGTGTCAGCCGTCAAAAGGATCTTTCGATATCTCAAAGGGACTATTAATTTAGGCCTTTGATATCCGAAAGATTTTGGCTTTGATCTAACTGCCTATTCAGACGCAGACCATGCAAGATGTCACTTAGATCGAAAAAGTACATCTGGCAGTGTTTAATTTTTAGGTGACAAGTTGGTGTGTTGGTCGTCAAAGAAGCAAAATTGTGTGTCTATTTCTAGAGCAAAATCTGAATATGATGTTGTTTCTGGCTGCTGTGCTTAAGTATTGTGGATGCGTACTCAATTGACTGACTATGGCTTCTTCTATGACAAAGTACCGATTTACTGTGACTCACAAAGTACGATTGCAATCTCGTGTAATCCAGTATAGCACACTCGAACAAAACACATTGATGTGAGGTATCATTTAATCACGGATCATGTTGAAAATGGAACAATAGAGTTATATTTCATTGGTACTGAATATCAACTTGCAAATTTATTCACGAAATCTCTACCTGAAGCTCGATTTAAATTTTTAGTCGAGAAGTTGGGTATGATGAGTCGTGAAACAAAAATTCTTTACCGCGAAATATTTTTGTTAATAAATTTTAGAAAATACAAAAAGATTTTCTTTTATAAAATTTTAGAAAATAAAAAAAGATTTTCCTTTATAATTTTTTTTTAGAAAAGACAGATTTTCTTTTATAGAGAAAATTTAGAAAAATACAAAAATATTTTCTTTTATATAAAATTTTAAAAAAAAATTCAAAAAGATTTTCTTTTATAAATTTTAGAAAAGTCAAAAAGATTTTTTTTACACCAAATATTATAGAAAATAGAAACAGATTTTTGGTTTCTATAATGGCTATTGATATAGTAGTTTTACATACATATAAAATAATATACTTATAGAGAAATTAAGGAATTCCCAAGTTACCCTAGGACAATTCCACTCACAAAGATATAAAATATATAATATACGTATATTACCGGGCAAATATGATCACCTGGGTCGTTTCCCCAACGACTAATGCAATTGAAACCTCGTTTAAGCTTGGATTATGATTTGAATAAGCGAATGGATGAATTGATAATTTATGACTAAAAAAAACAACAATTAAAATGGAAAATTAAAGGCAATTAATCAATTAATCAAATACGGGAAACAAATAAAACACGACGATTAAGCAAATAGACTAAAATTAAACCCTAAGATTGCAAACTAATTTTCTACACCTAAATTAGGATAAAAGAAAATTTTAAGAAAAAGAAAAATATTTTTTAGATTATTTTTTAATTTTTTTTATTAATTAAAAACTATTTAATTCTAATTAAATCCTAAAAATAAAAAAAAATAGAAATTAATTGAAATTTTATTTTTTCTTTAGTAAAATAAGTAAAAAGAAAATTTTAGAAAAAGGAATTACTATTTTTGGCTTTTTAGATTAAAAGATATTATTTTTCTAAAATTTAAACTACTTAAAAACTATAAAAAATAATAAAATTATTAAAAATAGAATCCTAAA
>BQNB010142752.1:0-14339 GCA_026074375.1 Tanacetum coccineum | reverse complement strand
TTGCGCCATTGTTTTTCAAATCATTTTTCCAACAAAAATGAGTATTTACTTGATAATATTTCATAAATATTTTTATAATATTATGGTAATACACATTTTAAAAGTGGTACTACGTCGTTTTTGCCTAGCTTCTACAGTAAAATGAACAGTACCCGGCCCACTGGGCTCGGTTACTGTTCATCGGCCAAAAAAAAAAAAACTTTATAATCCCGCTCCCCTTCTTTGGCCAAAAATAAGAAAAAAAAATTTACGGGACGTACTCTCATTTTTAACTATTTACGGCTTTCTATCGGCCTGGGCCAAAAAAAAAAAAAAAAACGCGCGATTGTCATTTAATATAAGAACAAAAGAAACTATCAAACATGAGACCGAAAAAATAAACCCGCACAAAATAATATGAAAAAAAAAAGTGCTCATTTTAAAAGTGGTACTACGTCGTTTTTGACTTGCTGCTACAGTAAAATGAACAGTACCCGGCCTACTGGGCTCGGTTACTGTTCATCGGCCCGGAAAAAAAAAAAACTTTATAATCCCGCTCCCCTTCTTTGGCAAAAAATAAGAAGAAAAAAAAAATTTACGGGACGTACTCTCATTATATACATACACATTACAAAAGTAATACGACGTCGTTTTTTACGTCGTGCTACAGTAATATGAACAGTGTTCGGCTCAATGGGCTCCCAGTTTGGGCCGGCCCACTTTTTTTTTAATCGTCGTGCTACAGTAATATGAACAGTGCTCGGCCCAATGGGCTCACAGTTTGGGTCGGCCCACTTTTTTTTATTTTTAAATACGCAATACAAAAAAAAATACTCGACACAAAATAAAAAAAAAGAAAATTACAAAAGTACTGACTTATTCATATCAAAAAATACCCGCGTCATGAGGCCCAACACATAAGCTCATATAAAAAAAACAACCCGCACAAAATAATATTAAAAAAAATATGTTCGGCACAAAAGTGATACGACGTCGTTTTTTACGTACGTCGTGCTACAGTAATATGAACAGTGTTCGGCCCAATGGGCTCCCAGTTTGAGCCGGCCCATTTTTTTTAAAAATACGGAATACAAAAAAAAATACTCGACACAAAATAAAAAAAAGAAAATTACAAAAGTACTGACTTATATAAAAAAAACTACTATTAAACATAAGACCAAAAAAATAAACCCGCACAAAATAATATTAAAAAAAAAATTTGTTCGGCACAAAAGTGATACGATGTCGTTTTTTACGTCATGCTACAGTAATATGGCCACTTTTTTTTTATAAATACGCAATATAAAAAAAAAAATACTCGGCACAAAATAAAAAAAGAAAATTACAAAAGTACTGACTTATTTAGATCAAAAAATACCCGCGCCATGAGGCCTAACACATAAGCCCATATAAAAAAAATCACTATTAAACATAAGCCCAAAAAAATAAACCCACATAAAATAAAAAATATAGAAAAAAACAATTAAACCCGCAACTATGCGCGAAAAATTAACATCCCGCAGCAACGCGCGAGTAAACATGCTTGTTATAACAAAAATTCTCAAAATAAAAAGGAGTCACACTCCCACGTGTCCGAAACAAACCAACAACTTCCCTCGCCTCCCCACCCACGGTATAAATACCCCCTCTTTCACAAATTTAAAACACATTTCATTTCCCTCTATTTCACACACTATTTCACACACACACTCACACACAGTTCATCTCAATTCTAAAATGCAGTAACTCTACACTCTTTTAATTAAACTAACTTAACCGATTAACACGTCATCACCGTTGCAGTTTATAACTAATAAACTAACGTTTTTGTGTACAGATCTGAAGAAATGAGTCAATTACAGCTCGTTGAACGTGAAGAGATCGATGAAGAAGAAGATTTGTTTAAAGCGATTGATAAATGTGAGCTTAATCTAACCTTATCGCTTTTAATTTACTCTTATTCTGTTAGATTTTGCTATTTATGAAATTTTGCTGTTTGTTACGATGATAATTACGTGTTATTGTTTTCCGTACTGTTTCCGGTAGTTTATTTGATGACGTGAGCGTTAAATATATTTGGACTATAAATGTGAGCTTAATCTAACCTTATCGCTTTTAATTTACTCTTAGTTTCCGGTGATTTATATGATGACGTAAGCGTAGCTTCAGTTTTATGTGATTATGTTAGGTTTAGATGTTATAGGCGATTTCAAAGTTTATTTGATGACGTAAGCGTTAAATGTATTTGAATAGCGCATATATTAGTGTTCATCGTCCGTGCAGTTTTAGATGATTTATTTGATGACGTAAGCGTAGTTTCAGTTTTTTTGTAATTATGTGAGGTTTAAATGTTATAGGTGATTTCGATCTGTTTTTGTGATGACGTAAGCGTTAAATGTAGTTGAATAGCGCATATATAAGTGTTTATCGTCCGTACAGTTTCCGGTGATTTATCTGATGACGTAAGCGCAGCTTCAGTTTTTTGTGATTATGTGATTTCGATCTATTTGATCATGAATAGTTTGTGCAACTGATAAGCGTTTAGTTTTTGTAATTCTGTTAGAAACAGAGATAATTGATGCTCTGCTGTTTGTTACGAGAAGTAATGTGTTATCGTCCGTACAGTTTCCGGTTATTAACATGGGGACGTAAGCGTTAGATACATAAATTATGTTAGATGAATGAATCGTGAATTTGATAAGAGTTTAGTTTTTGTAATTCTGTTAGATTTAGAGATGTATTGCTGTTTGTTACGAGAATTTACGTTTCCGGTGATTTATCTGATGATGTAAGCGTTAAATGATATTGAATACGTTTATTGATTCCGGTTTACATATTATGCATACTAATTTGCTGTTGAAGTGTTTATCTTCCGTATAGTTTTCCGGTGATGTGCGAGTGATCAGATTGATTGCTATTCTGAACTTTAATCTGTTGGATTTAATCGTCACACGATGATGAATGATTCACGCATTTGATAAGCGATTAAGTTTCTGCAAGTGTGTTCGATTTATAGATTGTTGATATGTTGCTGTTTGTTACTCCGTATTAGAAATTAAGTGTCTTATGGTAGAATTCTGGTGATCTGTTGTACGTTGAGATCGTTTAACATGTGAGCAAGTATCTAGTTCGATTTGCTTGTAATTCGTGAATCATGATCACTGTGTTTGATTTTGTAATTCGGCGTTTCATTAGTGGAAGCATAAGTATATCAATTTTCTGTAGCTCTGTCTGTTTGTTACTGAATATTGAGATCGTGAAAAATGTGAGCAAGTTTACTTCTCTAGTTTGATTCACTCATGAATAATATCCAATCTGTGTAATGATTCGTTTTATTTTCTGTAGCTATCTTCGTTTTGGACGATATGACTGTTTGTTAATGTTGCTAAAAAATATGAGCTCTTGTCTGTACGAATTCCAATGAATCATTGAATATCAAAATTCATTATGTATGTTCATATTTGCTGTACTAATTTGATTTGCTTGTCACGAATTCCAGTAATTTGTGTGTAATGATGCATAGTGTAAGCATAAACTTACTAAGTCTGATTTCAGTTTTTTGTGATCATGTATCATTCATATTCTCTTGTTAGTTGCAGGAAGTTGAGTTCTAGTCCAGTCGTTCGTCTTAATTCCAATGCTCTATACAATATCAATATTGTTTTACATGAAATAGAATATGTGGTCTAAATAGGATTTGCTTGTCACACATATATCAGAATCGGTGTGTGCGTGTGTGTATGTAAATGATGCTTGGTTTAGACATTTGTGTTTAGATATATAGATTTCTATCTGATACTGACTTATATAATTGGATTTCGTAAATGAGCCTTCCTTCAAGTTCTATCCATAAATGGTGCATGATTCAGGCATTTTGTGCACATTTTATCCGATTCTAACTTGGATGATTAGATGATATGGTTTCATAGTTCGCGTCTCTTTCATGGATAGGAGCTAGAATTAGGTGGAATATTCACTTCATAGTGTGACCTTGTTTCGTTCTGTTTATTCAGTGACTGCTCATGGAATAAATGCTCGAGATGTGAAGAAGCTACAAGATGCAGGAATATATACATGCAATGGCTTGATGATGCACACCAAGAAGGTGATTACTGATTACAACCTGCATGTTATTTGGATTATCTTTGATTATCTGGTAAATATCTGACTTAAGTCATTTTACATTACAGAACCTGACTGGCATAAAAGGTTTATCTGAGGCTAAAGTTGATAAAATCTGTGAAGCTGCTGAGAAGCTAGTGGTTAGTGATCTGCTGTTTAGTACAGACTTGGTTTATATAGTCCATCTATACAATCTATGTGGTACGCTTATTTACGACCTTTCTATCAATTTATTTGTCAAAGTATGCTTTCGAGTGTATCTGTAGATCAGTACGTAGCAAATTAGCTTCCCATGAAAAAGATTTTGCATATACACAGCAAGTATAAACTTTGTTTTGTCATAAAAATAGCAGTTACAAAAAATTAAACCTAGACAAAAATCCTGAAAGCAGAAAGAATTCACGACAACAAAGCATGACTGAGCATAATTTTGATCGTTATCTTACTAGATATAATACGAACATACCAGTTGGTGAGGGAAGAAGCTAAGGCGAGGGAGAGTCTGTTTCAAACGACGGTTATATAGTAGGGAATGTATTAGGAATTTTGGTTAATAAGTCGTTTTGTTTTATCTATATTCAATTGTTAGGTTTTAGATGACGTTGTGTTATGTAAATTTTTGAAGCTACTTGAACACTTTTGACTTCTGTTTCTAATAGAAAGTTGTTTTCTGTGATTAGTATTGGTATATATTTGTTTATGCATCTTTAGGACTATAAATTAGTGTTTTCTATTTTCTTGCATGTTAAATAATTTTCTTTTTGATATTGATAAGAATTGACAAAGTTGTTCAGTTCTTTGGTTTGTATAGTGCCAATTTGTTTCCCAAATTGGTATGCAGTTTGGTTACAAGATCAGCAGTCAATTTGGTAAATGTATAAAATAGTAGTGGTACTTTTACTTGCTATGTTGGACACTTGGCATTTATCCAATTTAATTAAATAGAAAGAACTTAAATTGGAATATATTCCATCTTCCAGTCAGTTCTGTGTTGTTACAGTTTTATTGTATGCTTTAACTAATATTTGCTTCATATAGCAAGTGGCACTCGTGTTGAATGCTTCATGTCGATTTCGATACACCTTGGATTTGAAAAAGGAGCAAGAGAAAAGAGAAATTATAGCGAAGATTAGAACTCCTGCCCAAGTCATAAGGGTAAATGTGTTATCTAACCTCATACATTATTTAATGTATTAGGAATCTGCTTGTAACTCATTTTGGATGTTTTTTCAGGCCGCACTCCTCTTCCAAGCAGCTTCTTTGGCACTTGGCATAAAATCGGAGGTGAGTAAATCAAAGCTTCATAACAGTTACTGCATCTGCCCTTATTTATTGTCAAATAACATATTTTTGTATTCTCACTCGTATTATCTCTTCCAGGGGATCATAGAAGGCTGGTATGATGGGGGGAGCATAGTCGTCACAGGTACCTCATCAAAAATTTAACTAAATCATGTATATAAGTAGTAAGCACAGGTTCTCTTTCTCTAACATCAAACTTCTGTTTCCTGTTCTCTAGCTTTTAGTGACTATAAACATTCACTTCAACTTCAAAACGTAAATGAGGAGAAGCAAAACATACAACTGGAGGTAGTTTTCAGCAACCTGTTAATATTGCATCTGTACTTGCTACTTTCTCTGACAACTGAATATGATATTATTAGGTTGTAAGAGGGGGAAGGAGGGTCAAGATCTCAATATTTGATATCGTTGTGGGGGATGTCATAACCTTAAAAATTGGTGACCAGGTTAGAGAATAAGTTTCTCACTTCTTTTTAGTTTTGGTTTCCATTGTAACCAACTAATGCTTAAGAATATGTAGGTGACAATCTTCCTTCTTGCGGTGCCAGAAGGGCTTCCATTAGTTGTCACCGTAACGTAAGTTTTCTAATTTTAGACTCAGTTGTGTTTTTTGTTCGTAGACTTTTAAGTCGATTTATGAATGACTAAACTGGCCATCCTGTGGTGCATAATTGCAGGCTTGCATGCTCGATGCGAAAAATGATGGCTGACAAAGCCTTGGTGAGTTTCATATTTTTTCCTCAATCACAGCTAGTCTTTTTTCTTTGTAATTTTGGTTGGCTTGATTTGTTACTTTGCATTTGCAGGTTAGAAGGCTATCTGCTTGTGAAACAATGGGTTCTGCGACTACAATATGTAGCGACAAAACTGGAACATCAACTCTTGATTTGGTAGGATATTTTACAGATCCTCTTTCCTATCTCTTTTTATCCAGTGATAAAAATTTTCATTCTCCTTACCAATTGTCACGTGTTTCGTGTTTTCTAGCTGACTGTCGTCGAGGCTTATATCTGTGGGAAGAAAATTGATCCGCCAACCAAAACGTCAGAATTACCATCAGGGATAGTATCACTTCTAATTGAAATTATAGCTCAAAATACAACTGGAAGTGTATTTTTGCCAGAGGTACTTTTTACAGTATTAATTTGTATATTATGGTATCATACATAATTTTAGAGGTATTATCTTCAAATTATTTTAAGAACGTTAACTTCAACGTCTTTATTGGTGTTTAATAGGGTGGCAGGTCAGAGTCTTCAATTATTCATGCGTTCCCATTCAACTCGGAGAAAAAGCGGGGAGGTGTTGCAGTCACACAGGTAAAATTTTACACCCTGTGCAAATTTTGATAACCTAGGAAACAAAGATTGACTTGAAAACTATATTTACTTTTGTTATATATTTTCCCACAGCTTGATTATCTAGTTCATGTACACTGGAAAGGGGCTGCTGAAATTGTTTTAGCTGCATGTACGAGTTACTTGGACAGCAATGAACAACCCCTTCCTCTTGATGAAGCAAAGGTATGAGATTCACTAACTAATTAAAGAGGTTTTGAAAATGGACATATGAATAGTCGGTTTCATCAACTTGCAGACACAATATTTTAAAAATGCGATTGAAGATATGGCTGTCCAAACCTTGAGATGTGTTGCTATTGCCTACCTTTCACTGGATCGTCATAATGTGGCAACAAGTGAAGAAGAACTCGCTAACTGGGAATCACCTGAAAGTGATCTTGATTTGTTAGCAATAGTTGGTCTTATGGTAATAATCCTTTGATATATGGTGTACAATTTATTATACATGCTGTGTCATAGATTGTGACAAATGGTTTGCAATGTAGGACCCATGCCGAACAGGTGTCAGAGAAGCTGTCCAACTGTGTGTAAAGGCTGGTGTTAAGGTTAGTATTATTACGGGTGACAATCTTCAAACAGCCAGAGATATCGTTCTAGAGTGTGGAATACTTTTTATGAGAATAGATGTTGTTGTATTCCTGATCTATTGACTGTAAATTGCAGGCTTTGCAAAACTTTTTTGCTTCTCTGGTTTACTCTGCAAACACGAGTTTTGATGCTCTGCTAGAGTCTCTTCTTTCAACTGCTAAACCGTCTCCTCAATCTGGTGTTATTGCAAAACAAGATTTGTTTTCCATAGCACAATGTGTTGCTGTACTCTGCCTTGCTGCAGGAGACCACAAAAGTTCATCGACAGTAAAGATGCTCACAGAGATCTTGAAAGTTGACAGCAGTACTAATTCGGTAGGTTTCTCATCTTTATTTCTTAGGGGTCAGGCTGATTTTGGCGAGATTAAATGACATAGTGCCTAAGGCTTAGTTGATCTTGCTGTACGTCTTTAGAGTGTAGTTGGGTAAGTGCCATAAATTGATAGAAGTGATAAATTGATAATGTTATTAGTTGCTAAAAGTTACTACTAGTCAATCAAAATACATGAATTGTGGTACGGTTTAATGACTTTAAAAATATCTAAGAACCAACTTAGTGTGGGTAATATGTGGATATGAAAAGGACGTTCTCTCTTTAAGATTAGGAACTTAAAGCTATTGTTGAGGTCATATTGTTCTTAGTAAGCTATGGATAACAGAAGCCGTTTACTGTTTCTTATTGTGCTATTTTTGTTTTTACAGATGCAAATATTCGTTAAGACCCTCACTCTCGAGGTAGGGAGCTCTGACACAATCGACAACGTGAAGGCGGGGATCCCCCCAGACCAACAAAGATGGATATCTGCTGGAAAGCAGCTTGAAGATGGCCCAACTTTGGCTTCTTACAACATCCAGAAGGCATCTACTCTCCATCTTGTTTTGAGGCTCAGGGGAGGCATGCAAATCTTCGTGAAGACTCTGACTGGAAAGACTATTACTTTGGAAGTTGAAAGCTCAGACACCATTAACAATGTCAAAGCAAAAATCCAAGATGAGGAGGGTATCCCACCAGATCAGCAGAGGTTGATTTTTGCTGGGAAACAGCTTGAAGATGGTCGTACTTTAGATGCTTATAACATACAGAAGGAGTCTACGCTTCATCTGGTGGTTAGGCTGAGAGGCGGAATGCAGATCTTTATGAAGACTCTGACTGGAAAGACCATCACTTTGGAAGTGGAAAGCTGTGACACTATTGATAATGTGAAGATGAAGGTTGAGGACAAGGAAAGTATCCCTCCAGACCAGCAGAGGCTTATCTTTGCAGGGAAGCGGCTTGAGGATGGTCGTACCCTCGCTGACTATAATATACAGAACGAGTCCACTCTCCACCTTATTCTTCGTCTTGTATCCGGTGGGTTGGAGGATGAGTTGGATGAGTTCCTTTTAGACAAGGTAAAAGAGCTTTGCCGGTTAGACCGATACACCGAGGCACTTGTATTAACAGAACAAGCTGACAAAGGTAGTAAGTGGGCCAGTTTATATAAAAGGGTGATAGAAATGCAGCTACTTCCGGATGTGACGGTTTTAAAAGAAAAGGATTATTATCAGGTTCTTCAGATAAAGAAAACATCAACACCAGAGGAGATAACAAAGGCCCACTCTGCTACTATTGAATTGGTTAATCATGCTACTTTCTTCATGTGTCCCACAGCTCCAAAAATGTATAGGCTAGTTAAAAGGGCTTTGGATTCTTTGATCAATGACAGGCACGATTATGATGCGCGCTTATTCGCTTATTATGAAGCATCGAAAAGTTCTTTAAAGAACATCTTTTACAAAACCAATGAGAACGCTGAGCTTTTCCCTGAAACGAGGGTGTTTCCAATTAGTAGTACACCACCTCCCTCCCCCACTAAGCAAGCTGCTTCATCTGCCCCACCAAAAGCCCACCGCAATTATTCTATGATACATACCCCCAAAACATCCATCGAAATCAAAAAATCAAAATCAACAGGAAAAATAGCGAGAAAATTCACCAGAAGTTCACCTGCTGATGTAAGAAAAACTGAGAGAAAGGGGAAGAAAAGTGAGGAGCGAGAGGTGAAGAGAAGTGAGGGGCGAGAGGTGAAGAGAAGTGAGGAGCGAGAGGTGAAGAGAAGTGAGGAGCGAGAGGTGAAGAGAAGTGAGGGGCGAGAGGTGAAGAGAAGTGAGGAGCGAGAGGTGAAGAGCAAAGCAGTGAAAAAATTATTCTATTTTGACGAGGAAGATGTTCTACAGATTCAGCTGAATAAGAAGTGAGTGAAGAAAAACACTACTGATAGTACATGTTGAACATAGTGTGTGTTTTGATAGTTTGAGATCTGATTGGAAAACGTGATTGCTTGCTTGTTCAAATGTCTCAAAACATGGTTTCCTAAATGTAACTCCCACTTGCTTTGATTTCGGGTTTAAGAACAAAAGACCAAAATAGCCACAATTTTTATTACTGTACTTAAAAAAAGAACATAGAAAGCGGCTGCCTAATATCATATTATATAACCTAACTAGCCTTAAGGCCCGCTCGTTGAGCGGCTAGTTTTAAATTATTATTTAAAAATAAATAAATGAGACATATGATGTAATGTGTAAATAACCAAACGTTTATTTGTTTGTATGCTTATCATCTTCGTCTATTTGAATGAAGTATGATATGAGAATTCTCATAGATACCTTTTGAGAAAACAGAATAAGATGAAAAAATAGCAGTGATGATATGTGTATACAATCGACCAATTTATAGGGTTTGGATTAGGTTAACACTATGTTTCAAATTTTAAAAAAATTTCTGAGTAAATATGGTAACAGTTTGTGCATTTAATTTGATTTCTCGAAAATCATGGTAGGTTGTTACAAACATTATCAAATTGGTTTATGGAAATAATGTTTATTTCAATTTTTTTGTACGGTTGCTTTTAATACACTATCTAATTGGTGTAGATGTTACAGGTTGATGATTCGTTTTGTGAGGAACCTGATGTGCTTAAAAGGAGTGTCGATTCATCTGATTTAGGAAAACAGAAGTTCTTTGAACACACAAAAAATTAGTCACTAACCTTGTAAATGAATTCTTTAGACATAACATCAATTGATTTCCGTTAAATCAGTGAATTTCGCGATTATTTTTTTTCAATTGAAAGTAGACGAAATGCGCGTCCATATTAATATATTTTTGGAATGTTGTATTGAATATCTATTTGGCCAAAAATCCCCCCAAGCAATAGATAAAAAGTTCTTGCATTTAATAGTGAATTTTACTGGAATATAGTTTGAAATTTGTTTTGTTCGAGTAAATAAGTTGACTTAATTCATTAATGTTGAATTTAAAGGTCTATAGTTTTTTGAAATTTGTTTAGACTTGTAAATTAATGAGTTTACTTAATCTTAAATGCTCAATTAACGATAGGAGCTGGATTATTTTATTAGATCACTGAAGTTTTTCACACACACACTGAATAAGAAGTGAGTGAAGAAAAACACTACTGATAGTACATGTTGAACATAGTGTGTGTTTTGATAGTTTGAGATCTGATTGTTTGTTTGTAAAACGTGATTGCTTGCTTGTTCAAATGTCTCAAAACATGGTTTCCTAAATGTACTCCCACCTTGCTTTGATTTCGGGTTTAAGAACAAAAGACCAAAATAGCCACAATTTTTATTACTGTACTTAAAAAAAAACAAAGAAGATAGAAAGCGGCTGCCTAATATCATATTATATAACCTAATTATTTTTTTATATGACCTTAAGCTTATATTATATAGAGTTAAGTACATTTTTGGTCCTGGTGGTTTGGTGCGTTTTTTCACTTTTGGTTCAAAATTCAAAAAAGTTTGGTTTTGGTCCAAAACACATAGTTTCGTTTCACTTTCGGTCCAAAATACATAGTTTCGTTTTACTTTCGGTCCAAAATACATAGTTTCGTTACACTTTTGGTCCAAAAGACATAGTTTTAGTCCACTTTTAGTCCAAAACTTTTAGTCCAAATTCACGGGATTGGACTAAAAATGGATCGAAACTATGTTTTTAGACCAAAACAAACATTTTCTGAATTTTGGACCAAAAGTGAAATCGCACCAAACCACAAGGACAAAAAATGTACTTAACTCTATTATATATGACCCCAATAAAGCCTTAAAGGTAAAAATAGTATAACACAAAATAAGATAAAGTGATAGTCTCTCTCTCTATATATATATATACTAGTATATGCTTATGATATGAGAAATAAAAATAAAAACAAAACAAAGTGTCTTTTCAGACATCATTTTCTTGTGTGCCAAATTGCCAATATAATAATATAATACTAAGAAAATAACCATGTCTAAAAAATTCATGTGAGATATTTTCAATTCGATAATTGTCACATGAGGAAACGAAAAGTTGGCAAGTAGGGATCAATTGTTGCATCTCTCGATCCATCATTAACCAAACCTTTAGTCGTTATATTCTTTCTTCTCAAAAGTGAAAAACTGTTAGTTTTACTTGTCCAATATCAAAATCCTTTAAAAAGTTAAAGCAAAAATCGAATCAAAGTATTTGATATCGTCACTTTACGCATGTGTGACACTAACACAAAAGAAATTTATATAAATCATTAAATGAGATAGGTAGATGAAAATAAGATATGTGTATATATATGGTTGTAAGGTTTTTAAGAACATCATTACTAGCTAGAAATCACTGATCGAAATGTATAAGTGCGTATGTACTTATAGTTCGATTTAACATGTTGCCAAACGTCCCAATGAAGATAAGCTATGTTTTACTTTGTGGTATAACTGCTTGTGAAACATACGGATTATCTCACATCATATATAACTTGTTTTAATTTAGTACTTATTTGGTTTTGCTGTTCAAAAAACAGGCTATAAAAAGCAATAAAATATGAAGGATTTTTTAACGAGCTTGCTATATGAACATAATGTTTACAAACAGATTTTCATATAATGATGTGGCATCACATTTAGCCTAATTTTCTTTTTTTAATTTTACTAACTCTTTAAATGGCTGTAGCATTTCTCTATTTTAACTTGTGCTTAGGGGCATAGGTTAAATAGGGTCACACCGTTTGCGTGATATTTAATTAATGATCAGTCAGTGAAACAAAGACCACTCAATAACTGTTAATCACTTAAAAAATGACACACAATATATGTGAAGGGAATTGATTTGCATATTCATTTTTTTTATTGGGACACTTTTTTCTGTGCGTTAAAAGCTTGTACAATATGCTTTAATGCTTGTACAATGAATGTCCCAATCAAAAAAATAAGTGTTCAAACAAGGCTGTCAAACTCGCGAGTTTACACGTAAGATCGTACGATCTTACGTGTCCACCTGATAAAATCGTGTAGGATCGGTGTAGGATCGCATCAGAGGTAGGATCATAAACTCGCGCGTAAGATCGTAAGATCGCGTGTCGATACGAGTTTACCAAATTACCAAGTTACTAACTTATTGACTTACATACTTATGAGCCCATTACTTTTTTTTAGGCCCAAAAAAAAATACGAGTCCGCTAATCTCAGTAACAAGTATTGACGTTTCATTCCTAGATTTTCTAATCAATAAACCTAATTATTTACTTTCCCCAAATTGAAATTACATGAAACAAATTAGAGTTCTTCTTCTCATGTTCTAGTTACCTTAAGCAAAAAAATTCTTACAGGTAATTGTTGTTTTTTCTTTTACCTTTTCATAGTTTTAACTATTAACCTTTAAGTTTTAATTCAGATAGCTTAACTGTAGTGATACTATTGAATACTTTGTTTTGAGACGTTTATTACGCATGTTATGTAATTTTATTACGCTAAATCGTGAATGTGACGATTGAAACTTGACTTTTTGTGTTTTACTTTTACTTTGGTATTTTAAATTTGAACTTTGACATTTTCAAGAGGATGTTATATAAATTTATATTTGATGATGAGTAGAAATAAAAATAATTTGACTCGTTTATCCGTTGCTTACAGAACATGATAATTCGGTAGGATCTTACGATCTCGATCCAATCTTACGATCTCGATCTTGCAAAGACAAAAACGATCCCAGGTGAGATCGCGATCTTGACAGCCTTGGTTCAAACCACTAGCCATATGTGAAGCCCTTTTTAACTTGTGACCTTAAAATAAAAGTTAAAAAAACCCTAATATTAGTCACCTTGTTTTGCAGTTCCAAATAACTACTAGTAATAATAGCTCTATTATAATTAAAATTGATTTATAAATATATTTATTTTTCCCTGCACATGATACACGTGGATTATGGAGCATGGTTAGAGGAAGCGGTATCGTGGGCTGGTGGTGCTACGCCATCACAACAGTTGAACAAAACATGGCGCCAACCATACCATCTTCTGGCTGTTAGCTTGTGGGTTGGCAAATACCAGTCAGCGCCATAGCTTATTCCGCCCTTTTTTGGTCTTTTTATGTTGATTTGAGTATTTAGTGGGGTATGTGTAGACCCACGACACTACTTTTTGCCCATGGTGCCACCCAAATGTGGTGCTATAGCACTTTTGCTGATATGACCGCATTTTTTGGGCTATGGCTTGAAGCCATGGCTCAAGGATACCAGTGCTTTTAATGTGTTTTGAGTTTATGTCAAAGAGAAATGATTCGAAGGACAAAAGATCGGGGATGTTTTTACGCAAGTTCAACAAATTTTTTATGGCTTTCAAATAGGTGTCGAAATTTGAGTCTGACTTAGGATAAATGGATGTTGTCGCCTATACAGATCTTTGATTAGTCGCTTTTTCTCGATTGATTTTATGGTTCTTGTGTTGTAATTTGTGTTCTTAGGCTTCCGTTTTAAAGTCCCCGCCTTGTATTTTTTTTAGTTTCCCTCTTGTGAGGTTGTTTTAATGTATTGCTTTTTTTTAAATATCAACAGGTTACTGATACGCGGTTTAATCATAAAATTAATCACATCCTTAAGTCTATCATTTCTCGGCATCAAAAGCCAAGCGCCACATGATTGGTTGCAGTTGAAAATTTCATGTCATTTAGAAA
>BQNB010142750.1:0-17090 GCA_026074375.1 Tanacetum coccineum | reverse complement strand
GGTTCAATGGGACATCTATTGCCATTACAAAAAGATATCAAACCCTTATAATCTTATATTATGAAGTAAAAGAGAAAGAGCATGTGAAATGACTCGATAGTTCCATTTTTAGCTAAGTATTATCTATAGACCTAGCATTAGGCGTTCTCTTTCGTTTACTTACTATTATCTCTTCCATGAATCCTTATGTTTAACTTTTCTAAAAATATTACATCAAGCTTTCTTATATCTTTGAATGAATTTCTCGTCGGAGATAATGTTTATGTTCTCTAATCTCTATTATGTATCTCTAATTATATATTGTCGTTAAAAAACTACCATGTGCTTGAAATGCCTATCTTGACATGAATGTCATTCCAAGTTTTTTTTTGTTAACCAACTTACTCGTGATATTATAAATATACACATTTGTCGACTAAAACGAAGTCGTTTTGACTTCGGGCCTAAATTGCTATAGTAATGGGCTCTCATTTTGGGCCAGTCCGATTTTGGTTTTTTTTTTAAATTATTATTATTATTTTTTTAAAATTTGTATGCACAAAGTAGGAGGAAAAAAAAAATTATAAAAGTTCCGATTTATTCAGATAAAAAAATACCCGCGGAAACATCTTCGATACCTAATAACTTTAAAATAATCGATATGGTCACAAACGTACAACCCATTATATTAAAAAAAACCATATAGCAAAAAAAAAACACTTTAAACATGAGGCCCAACACATAAGCCATATAAATTTATTTTTTTACAAATATACACATTTGTCGACAAACTAGCCTAAAATTCGCATAAAATGTGGCCCAAAGTAAAAAAAAAATACAAAACGGTCCCTCAACTAACTATTTTCGAATTTTCTCTACAAAATCTGGCCCAAAGTAAAAAAATAAATACAAAACGGACCCTCACCTTTTAACTATTTACGATTTTCTTACACAAAAATTCCCTTAAAAAAATTTACAAAACCGTCCCAAAAAAAGAAAATATTCGGGAAAAAATTAACCCGTCCCAACGCAAAAAAAAAATTCCCGAATCATACAAAAAAAGGAAATATCCGGGAAAAAATTAGCCAAAAAAAAACCCAAAAATAGCCTAAAATCTGGCCCAAAGTAAAAAAAAAATACAAAACGAACCCTCATCTTTTAACTATTTACGATTTTCTTACACAAAAATTCCCGTAAAAAAATTTACAAACCGTCCCAAAAAAAAAATATTCGGGAAAAAATTAGCCCGTCCCAACGCAATTTTTTTTCCCCCGAATCATACAAAAAAGAAAATATTAAAAATTAGCCCCGCCATAACGCATCGCTAAAAAAAACCCTCGAAACGTAAAAAAAATTATTCGGAAAAAAATTAGCCCCGCCGCAACGCGCGGGTTCTTTTGCTTGTTACTAATATACACATTGAGTGACAAATCCACTGTCGTTTTGACAGTGGGCCACTTTGCTACAGTAACGGGCTTTCATTTTGGGCCAGCCCGATTTTGGTTTTTTTTTATTATTATTTTGTTTTTGTTTTTTTTAATTTGTATGCACAAAGTAGGAGGGAAAAAATAAATATTACAAAAGTTTTGATTTATTCAGATAAAAAAAATACCCGCGGAAACATCTTCGATACCTAATAACTTTAAAATAATCGATATGGTCACAAACATAAAAAAAACCCATATAGCAAAAAAAAAAACACTTTAAGCATGAGGCCCAACACATAAGCCATATAAATTTATTTTTTTACAAATATACATATTTGTCGACAAACTAGCCTAAAATTCGCATAAAATGTGGCCAAAAGTAAAAAAAAAATACAAAACGGTCCCTCAACTTTTAACTATTTACGATTTTCTTACAAAAAAAATCCCGTAAAAAAATTAACAAAAAAAAACACGTCAAGTTCTTATTGTTCACAATTTTTTTACATTCATCGGCCCACAAAAAAAGATATCGAACCGTCCCAAAAAAAGAAAATATTCGGGAAAAAATTAGCCCGTCCCAACGCAAATTTTTTTTCCCCGAATCATAAAAAAAAGAAAATATTAAAAATTTGCCCCGCCATAACGCATAGCCCAAAAAAAAACCCCCGAAACGTAAAAAAAAATATTATTCGGGAAAAAATTAGCCCCGCCGCAACGCGCGGGTTCTTTTGCTTGTTAATTAACATTCCTTAAAAAGAAATGTGAGAGAAATTATTGTAAGAAACCACACCGACCCATTATCTCTTGATTCACATTAAAAAGAAATGTGATTGTATATTTGATTATTTTAATCAAATGTACAATCAATTAAAGCACAACATTACCTGTCATGTTCAAATGAACATGAGAGGATCTTTTTCCTTTACCTTATATCTAGAACTAGAACGGATTGGGATCCTCTCATGTTCAAATTGAACATGAAAGGTAATGTTGAAATTGCCCCACAATATTTAACTTACTAATCACTCACATAAACTTCAACATTACCTCTCATGTTCAACTTGAACATGAGAGGATCCCAATCCAACTAGAACTCAGCAACACGAAAACCTTATATCATTTTATTTTATTTTGTTCCTCACATCGATTGGCGCACGCATAAATCGTCTATGCGGTTTAAGTTTAATTTTGGTCTTTTGTATATTGCTAAGTCATACTTTTGTTTGTTGGTTGTGTCTTGCAATTGTTTTTTTGTTGTGCAAAATCAAACAATTATTGCTGCGAAAGACAACGCAAAAAAAGCCAACATCTTACGACCCAAATATCAAACACCTAGAGCACATTACATATATTTGTAACTTGAAAATATATGTACGCCATTTTTTGGGGGATAAGTGAACTCAAGTTTCTGGCCTTGTGTTACATGATCTTAAAAATGATGGGCAATTCCCAATGAACATCAGTTACAGTTTTGACTCTATAAAATGCTAAAGAAGTCACTGGAAGCTGTTGAAAGAGATTTGGTGGAATGCAGCACAAAAAGACTCAAAAGGAATCCTCTTAAAGAAGCAATATGAAAACTTCACATGCTCAAGCTCGAGATGCTTGATCAAACTTTGATAGACCTCAAAGGAACTTTCAAAAGCTTGTAAGTCATGGAGCATTTGGATGGAGAAAGCTTTTCACAAAAAGTTAATCAAAGAGTTATAAGAAGTTTATCACCAGAGTGGAACACACATGCTGGTTGTGTGAGAATGAAGCTGATTTGACACAATGGAGCATGGATGATCTATACAAAAGCCTAAAGTGTAATATAACCAGAAGTCAAAGGGATGTCTAACTCAAGC
Organism: Tanacetum coccineum; assembly: GCA_026074375.1. Classification (NCBI taxonomy): domain Eukaryota; kingdom Viridiplantae; phylum Streptophyta; class Magnoliopsida; order Asterales; family Asteraceae; genus Tanacetum; species Tanacetum coccineum. Next base: position 13,837 of record BQNB010142750.1, on the reverse strand, counting down.
TCAAGCACATAGAACATAGCTTTTGTGTCCTCTTCAAATAACAACAATAGCTGCACTACTAAAAAGTTAAATACTGCTCATATAGAGATTTCTACTGCTAGCTCTCCAAGTTAATGTTCTAACTCTACAAATATGATAACTTGAGTGATGCTGTTATTGTGGCATTCTTTGCTAATCAAAAACCAAATAGTCCTCAACTTGTACATGAGGACTTGCAACAAATCTATCCAGATGACATGGAAGAGATGGATTTGAGATGGCAAATGGCCATGTTGACTATAAAGGCAAAAATGATTTTGAAGAATACAATAAGGAAGCTTAATGTTAATGGCAATAAGACTATTGTTTAGGATAGTCCAAATGAAGTGCTACAACGCCACAAGAGGATATTTTGCTAGAGAAGTGTAGACTCAAAAATCATGACAAACAAAACAAGGAAAGCTCAAAAGGATTATGCCTTGTGGAAACAACTACTATCCAACAGCTTTGGTGTCATGTGATGGTCTTGGTGGATATGACTGGAGTGATCAGGTAGAGGAAGGGCCTAATTATGCACTCATGGCTTTCTCATCTTCAAGTCCTGACTCAGAGGTATCACATGATTCTATTTGTTCAAAATCTTGTTTGGAAACTGTTAAACTTCTTAAATATCAAAATGATCAACTATTAAAAGATTTAAAGAAATCTGAGTTAATGGTTCTAGGTTATAAGACAAGTTTAGAGTCAGTGGAAGAAAAACTTAAAGTTTATAAAGCAAATGAGTCTATTTATTTACAAGATATTAATGGCTTAAAATTTGAAATTCATATAGGAGAGCTTAGGAAGAAGCTTGAAATAGTTTAAAAACAAAAAGATGGCATTCAACTTAATGTAGATAAATTTGAAAATGCATTTAAAAGTTTAAACAAACTCATAGAGTATCAGATAGTTGACAATTGCAAGAAAGGTTTAGGCTATGAAAATTATAATGCAGTTCCACCTCCCTACACAGGAGATTTCATGCCTCCAACACCTGACTTGTCTTTTACTAGTTTAGATAAGTTTGTTAATAAGCCTGTATTTGAGAACTGTAAAGCTATGTCTAGTGAAGAAGAGCCTAAGGTAGTTAGGAATTGTGATGATGCCTCAATTATTGAAGAATGGGTGTCAGATGATGAGGAAGAGGATGTGTCTCAGCCTAAAACTGAAAAGAAAACAGTTTGGACTAGTATTATTAAGAAAGAGTTTGTCAAATCTAAACAACAAGAGAAAATTGCTAGGAAAACTGTTAAACAAGTTGAGCAACATAGTCAAAACACTCATAGTCCAAGAGGCAATTAAAGAAATTGGAACAATACGATGTCTTAAAAACTAGAAAACAATTTTGAGATATTTAATAAGGCCTGTTATGTGTGTGGAAGCTTTGATCATTTGCAGGTTGATTGCAATTACCATCAAAAACAGTTTCAAAATCAAAGGATGGTAAAACATGTTGCGAACAATTGCTCAAAAAAAGGGTAATCATCAAAACTTTGCTAAAAAGACTCAAAAATCAATAAATCAAATACTAATCAATCAACACCCTATGCTAAAAAGAACATAGTTCCAAGAGCTATACTAATGAATTCTGGCTTAGTATCAATTAATACTGCTAGACAAAATATATCAAAAATAACAGTATTGGTTAATACTGCTAGACAAGTTAATACTGCTCACTTAAAAACAACAGTGAATGTTGCTAGACCAATGTCATATCTTTCTAAAATAGCACATTCAACTGTTAAGAGGCCCATTCATGAGAAAACAACATTTAAAAACAGTAATATTAATCAAAAGGTTAATACTGTTAAAGGTAATAATTTTAATCCTGCTAGGCCAAAAGCAGTAGTTAATGCTGTTAAAGGAAATAATTTTAATGTTGTTAAGGCCTCACTTTTGTTCAGTTTGGAAACCAAAGGATAAAGTCTTAGACCATGTTTCTAAATACAACAGTGCATCAATCAACTTAAAAAAGTTTGATTATATTGATGCACAAGGCATATCCAAGTCAGTGAAGGCTTGGGTCCCAAAAAAAACTTATTTTCTTATCTAATGTGTAGGGCAATCCACAAATGGATTTATAGGATAAAAGAGTGATTGATAGTGGATGCTCAAGGTACATGACAGAGAACATGTCCTATCTTACAGACTATAAAGAGATAGATGGAGGATATGTTGCTTTTGGAGGGAACCCCAAAGGAGGGAAAATCACTGAAAAATGTACCATTAAAACTGGTAATCTAGATTTTTAAAATATGTATTTTATGAGAGAGTTAAAGTTTAACCTCTTTAGTGTCTCACAAATGTGTGATAAAAAGAATAGTGTTCTTTTTAATAACACTGAATGCATTGTTTTATCTCCAAACTTTAAGTTAATTGATGAAAGTCAAGTTTTAATTAGAGTTCCTAGAAAGAACAATATGTATAGTGTTGATTTAAAGAACATAGTTCCTAAAGGAGGTTTAACTTTTCTTTTTTCAAAAGCCACATCTGATTAATCTAAACTTTGGCATAGAAGGCTAGGTCACTTAAATTCTAAAACCATGAATAAATTGGTTAAGGGAAATCTTGTAAGAGGTTTACATTCAAAACTTTTTGAAAATGATCAAACCTGTGTTGCTTGTCAAAAGAGAAAGCAGTACAGAGCCTCTTGTAAGTCCAAAAACAGAGACTCCAATCAGTCTTCCCTTTACAATTGTTGCATATGACTTTGTATTTGGTCAAACATTTTAAAAAGCCTTAATAAGAAAATGTATTGCCTATTTTCACATATGATTTACAGTAAGGTTTACATGGGTTTTCTTTCTAGCTACTAAGGATGAGACTAGTGGCATTCTTAAGTCCTTTATAACTGGGATAGAAAATCTAGTAGATCATAAGGTTAAGGTGATTAGATGTGATAATAGAACTAAGTTCAAAAACAGAGAAATAAATCAGTTTTATGAGATGAAGGGTACTTTGAGACAATTTAGTATAGCGAGAACTCCTTAACAAAAATGGAGTTGCTGAGAGGAGAAATAGGACACTAATTGAGGCTGCTGGGACTATGCTAGCTGATTCTAAGTTGCCAACTACTTTTTGGGCAGAAGCAATTAATACTACTTGCTATGTGCAAAATAGAGTGTTAGTAGTTAAGCCTCATAACAAGACCCCATATGAACCTTTTCATGGCAGAACACCAACTTTAAGTTTTATGAGACCATTTGGGTGTTCTGTTACAATTCTCAATACCATACATCACTTAGACAAATTTGATGGTAAGGCTGATGCAGGTTTCTTTGTTGGATTTTCTTTAAATAGTAAAGCCTTTAGAGTACTCAATAGTAGAACAAGGATAGTGGAAGAAAACTTTCATATTAGGTTCAGTGGGAGTACATCTAATGCTGTAGGCAGTGGACCAGATTGGCTATTTGATATTGATGCACTGACAAGAACAATGAATTATGAGCCAATTGTTGCAAGAACACAGTCTAATGGTTTTTGTTAGGAATATTTGTAATACTTAGTTTCTACTAGTAGGTATGTAGTTCCTACTGGTAGAGTAGTAGTTCCTACTAGCAGGTATGTAGTTTCTGCTGGTAAGGTTATTATCATAGTTAGTCCTGGTAGGCTAAGTTTAGTTCCTACTGGTAGAATCACTAGTCCCTGGTAAGTCCAAAATAAGGTTATTCCAGGAATAGATTTATAGTTATTAAGATGTGTTTGGTTGTGAGGTTTATAAGGATCTTAAATATAGGAATATTCTTCTTATGAGAGACTCTCAAAACAAGCACTGATACCACTTGTTAATCCCACTCTAGTATACATCTTAAACTTGCCTGATTAAGGATGGTGATTAACCTACGTCATCACAAGCTAATCACAAAGAGACTCTTGCTTAAGAAAGCTAATGTCTATGCGGATATAGACACAACTAATAAGAAGAACTGGACCAATAAAACTAAAAGATCCTTCTATGGATTTCTATTAATTAACAAGGAGATATGTGTTTTCTGAATCTATCCATTTCCCTAAGCCGTAGGTTCTCTTTATAGTGGAGAAACCCTAATCAGCATTTACTAAAAATGCGTGAGATTGATATGCCTAGAATATCTTCTTATAGATTCATACTATCTCATCTCTAACTAACTAAAATCTTATCCTGGAATAACTATTTGACTCTACCAGGACTAAGTATTCTACCAGTAGGAACTAAACTTAGCCTACTAGGACTAACTATAATAACAACCTTACCAGCAGGAACTACATACATGCCAGTAGGAACTACTACTCTACCAGTAGGAACTACATACCTACTAGTAGAAACTAAGTATTACAAATATTCCTAACAGTTTTGCAGGTACAAAAGCAAGTGATAATGCAGGTCAAGCTAGAAAGGAGACATAACCTATCAATGATTACATTTTGCTACCATTATGGACTGCTGATCCACAATTTTCCCAAGATCCAAAGAGTTCTTATGATGATGGATCCAAACCTTCAAGTGATGATGGAAAGAAGGTTGATGAAGATCCAAGAAAAGATAGTGAATGTAAAGATCAAGATAAGGAAGACAATATTAACAGCACTAACAATATTAATAATGTTAGTTCAGCTGTTAATACTACTGGTGGAAAAATAAGCATTGAACTTCCATTTGATCCAAATATGCCTTCTTTGGAAGATGTTAGCATATTTGACTTTTCAAGAGATGATGAAGATGATGGTGCAGTGGCTGACATGAACAATTTAGATACAACAATCCAAGTCAGTCCTAATCCAACTACAAGAATTCATATAGATCATCCTCTCAATCAAGTGATTAGAGATTTGCAATCAGCTACATAAAAAAGAAAGATGTCAAAGAATTTAGAGGAACATGGGTTTGTTAGTATAATTCAACAAAGAACAAACCATAAAGACCTTCAAAACTGCTTGTTTGCTTGCTTTTTATCACAAAAAGAACCCAAAAAGGTAATTCATGCATTGAAGGATCCAAGCTGGATAGAGGCTATGCAGGAAGAGCTTCTACAATTCAAGTTACAAGAAGTTTGGACTTTACTGGATTTACCAAATGAAAAAGGGATTTAATTTTATATATTTTGTCAGTTTTTTATTAATCTATAGCTCTAATAGGGTTTTCAGAATAAAAAGGATGAGAAGAGGAATTAAGATAAAAATAAAGCAAAGATTGGTTGCTCCAAAGGTACATCCACAAGAAAGAAGGGATTTACTATGATGAAGTCTTTGCCCCTGTTGCAAGAATTGAAGCAATTAGACTATTCTTAGCTTATCAAATGGATGTAAAAAGTGCTTTTCTCTATGGGAAGATTGAAGAAGAGGTGTATGTATGCCAACCATCAGGATTTAAAGATCCAAACTTTCCTGATAGAGTATACAAGGTTGAAAAAGCACTGTATGGACTACATTAAGCTCTTAGAGCTTAGTATGAAACCTTGTCAACATATCTGTTGGACAATGAGTTTCTAAGAGGGAAAATTGACAAGACCTTATTCATCAAAGGGTACAAAGGTGATATTTTGCTGGTCCAAGTTTATGTGGATGATATCATCTTCAGTTCAACAAAGAAAGAGCTATGCATTGCATTTGTGAAGTTGATGCATGAGAAATTTTAGATGAGTTCTATGGGAGAATTTACATTCTTCTTATGATTACAAGTGAAGCAAATGAAGGATGGCATATTTATTAGTCAAGATAAATATGTTGCTAAAATTTTAAAGAAATTTGGGTTTACAGAAGTCAAGACTACAAGCACACCAATGGAAACTCAAAAGCCTCTGCTCAAGGATGAAGATGGTAAAGAAGTGGATGTTCATTTGTATAGGTCAATGATTGGTTCATTGATGTACCTTACATCTTCAAGACCTGACATCATGTTTGCAGTATGTGCCTGTGCTAGATACCAAGTCAATCCAAAGGTTTCACATCTTCATGCTGTGAAAAGGATTTTTAAGTACTTAAAAGGTCAACCAAAATTAGGCCTTTGGTATCCAAAAGATTCTCCTTTTGATTTGGTAGCATACACTAATAGTGATTATGCTAGAGCAAGCTTGGATAGGAAGTCTACAACAGGAGGTTGTCAATTTCTTGAATGTAGATTAATATCATGGCAATGCAAGAAACAGACAATGGTTACTAATTTCACAACAGAAGCTGAGTATGTGGCTGCTTCAAGTTGATGTGGATAAGTGCTTTGGATTCAGAATCAATTACTTGATATTATGAGAACAAATAGTGCATACCAAGATCTTTAATGACAATAACAATACTATTTGCATAATTAAAAATCATGTTTTTCATTAAAAAACAAAGCATATAGAGATCATAGACATCATTATATAGAGTATTGCAATGAAAAGAAATTGATCAAATGGTTAAAAACCAAACTGACAAGAAGTGTTGCAGAATTGGCTTACAAAAAATCTTTTGATGGAAGTAGATTTCAATATTTGATTGCTAGTATTTGGAATGCTAAATCCTTAAATCTTTTATCTCTTTATGTTTTGAAAGTTTTGTATGAATTAGTATTGGTTATTCAATGTCATTAAAAGTATCCTGGTGTTAAGTATAATTAGTACTGCTGGTTATACTTCATACTGCTGAGTTTCTGCTGTTAGGTATAATTAATACTGTGATAATTGTGAAAATTGCAATGGCTTGTGTTTTCTTGGTTTTTGGACTAACATTTTGCAGGATAAGCAAAGAAAAGTGTTAGATTGATGATGGAAATGTTGTTTGAAATGGAATTAGAGTTAATACTGGTGACTCAAAGTTAATGTTGCTAGGCATAACTTACTGCTGAGTTACTACTGCTGGGTTACTTACTACTGCTGGTTGAAAGTTAATGCTGCTAGGCATAACTTAATACTGCCAGATGAACATTAATGCTGTTGAGGGTATTTTTTATAAATATTTCGATTAAGGGTTTCAATCACTATATTTTCCATAATCGATTTCAAGCAATCATTTAATCGATTTCATTCTTCCAAATATTCTCTAATTACAAACCCTAACTCAATTTTATCATCCATTTTCAAAACCTAACACAAATGACGACCCTAAATTTGCTGATACTCATAATATGGTCGCATTTTTGTCTAAACCCACAAAATGTGATGGGTTTGAACAAATTGTGGATTTTTTGAATGCACACCCTATAAAGTATGCATTAACCGTTAATCCTAAAATATATACTTCTTGCATCGAACAGTTCTGGTCTACTGTCAAGGTCAAAACTATCAATGGGTAAACACAATTATATGCTCGAGTAGATGGAAAGAAGATAATCATAACTGAATCGTCTATTAGAAGAGATCTTCAGCTAGCAGATGAAAATGGTATTGATTGTTTATCTAATTATACCATTTTTGAACAACTTGCATTGATGGGGTATGAGAAAGTTTCACAAAAACTAACTTTCTATAAACCATTTTTCTCCCCACAATGGAAATTTCTGATTCATACTATTTTACAATGTCTAAGTCCGAAGACTACTGCATGGAATGAATTTAGTAGTACTATGGCATCTACCATTATCTGTTTAGCTACAAATCAGAAATTCAACTTTTCAAATTTCATTTTTGAAAATATGGTTAAGAACTTGGATAATTTATCTGGCAATTTTTTGATGTATCCAAGGTTTGTACAAGTGTTTTTGGAACAACAACTTGATGATTTGTCAACTCATAAGAGGATTTATGTTGCACCCTCTCATACTAAAAAGATTTTTGCAAATATGAGAAGGTTAGGAAAAGGTTTTTCTGGTAGAGTAACATCTTTATTTCCAACAATAGTGGTACAAAACCAATCACAAATAGGTAAAGGTTCAGCAAATCCAACTGATCCCTATCACATACCCACCATTACTCAACCATCAACATCTCAACCTCAAAAGACTCAAAAACCTAGGAAGCCTAAAAGAAAGGACACTCAGATACCTCAGTCTAGTGATCCTACAGACAATGTTGCAGATGAGGCTGTCCATAAGGAGTTGGGTGATAGTTTGGTGAGGGCTGCCACTACTGCTTCTAGCTTAGAAGCAGAGCAGGACAGTGGTAACATAACTAAGACCCAATCTAAGGCAACACCTAATAAATCCAGTTCCCAAGGAGCTGATTCAGGTGGTGGTCCCAGGTGCCAAGAAACCATAGGGATACTATTGCTCAAACTAGGTTTAAGAGTGTATCTAAACATTCCAATGATTCACTGCTCGCAAGAGGTAACACACTTCAAAGTGATGAGGATAGACTTAAACTTAATAAATTGATGGAACTATGTACCAATTTACAAAAAAGGGTTCTTGATTTGGAGCAGACAAAGACCACTCAATAGAATGAGATTGCTAGTTTGAAAAGGAGGGTCAAGAAGCTTGAATAGAAAAAGACGTCAAGAACTCATGGGCTGAAAAGATTAAGAAACATTGGTGCTACATCTAGGGTGGAATCCTCTGACGATGAAGAAAGTTTGGGTGAAGATGCATCCAAACAGGGGAGGATCGATGCTATGGATGCAAATGATAATATTACCTTGGTTAGTGATCATCATGTGGATGTTTTAGATGGTGAACAAGAAGTTTTTGTGAAAGGAGTAAATGATGAAGTTAATGTTGTTGAAGAAGTAGTTGAGGTCATTAATATTGCTAAGCTAATTTTTGATGCTGCTCAAGTTAGTGCTGCTAGTGATATAGTTAGTACTGTTAGTGCTGCTACAACTGTTAGTGCTGCTACAACAACTACTACTGATGATCTCACTTTGGCTCAAGCACTTCAAGAATTAAAAACTACAAAGCCCGAGGTGAAAGGGATTATCTTCAGAGAGCCAAGAGAATCAACAACAACAATAGAATCACAACAATTGCAGGACAAAAGTCAATTACAGGAGAAAGGAAAAGGGATATGGATAGAACCTGAGAATCCTTTGAAGAAGAAAGATCAAATCTTGCTTGAAAGAAGAAAGAATTGGAAATAAAAGGAAAATGCAAAAAACAAACCCACATCCGCCCTAGATATACAAGCAGAAATTTGATGAGGAAGAAAGACTTACAAGAGAGAGTGTTGAAAAAGAACAAGAAGCCAACATTTCTTTGATTGAAACATGGGATGATATACAGGCAAAGATTGATGTTGATCATCAATTGGCTGAAAGATTGCAAGCACAGGAACAAGAAGAGTTGTCTGTTAAAGAAAAGGCTAAATTATTTCAACAACTCTTAGAGACAAGGAGAAAGCACTTTCTAGCTAAGAGAGCAGAAGAGAAGATAAATAAACCACCAACAAAAGCTCAACAGAGAAAGATAATAAGTACTTACCTAAAGAACATGGAAGGATACAAGCTCAAAGATTTGAAGTCAAAAGGGTTTGATTCTATTCAAGAGATGTTTAACAGAGCATTCAAAAGGGTAAATACAATTGAAGACTATAGAACATATCTGGTGGAGGGAAAAGAAAAGAGAGCAGGAACAGAACTGGTACAAGAGACAACAAAGAAGCAAAAGGTGGACGATGACAAAGAAACAACATAGCTTAAACAGTTAATGGAAATTAATCCAGATGAAGAAGAAGTAACAATTGATGTTGTACCTTTGGCTGTTAAGTCTCCAAGTATTGTTGACTAGAAGATTCATAAAGAAGGAAGAAAAAGCTATTATCAAATAATAAGAGATGATGGAAAGTCTCAAATGTACATGATCTTTGGTCACATGCTGAAAAGTTTTAACAGAGAAGATTTGGTAGATCTGTACAAGCGGCTAAAAGCTAAATATGAGTCAACAAGACCAGTGGAAGACATGAATTTGTTGTTATGGGGGATTTGAAGACTATGTTTGAACCACATATAGAAGATAAAGTATGGAGGAATCAACAAGACTACAAAGTGTTAAGTTAGAAGCTGTATGACTCCTGTAGAGTACATTCCTTAAGGATGCAACATGTGCATATCTATATGTTAGTAGAGAGGAAGTATCCCCTTACATCATCTACACTTTCAATGATGTTGGAAAAGAAGCTTATGATTGACTATGAAAGTGAAATGGCTTATCAGCTTTGTAAATTCATCATAAAACAGCTTAAGAAGTAAATAAGTGTTTGGGAGCATCCTCCTGGTGTTGATGAAGCTTTAAATGAAGAAATTTGATGATTTTGAAGAAGAATATCAAGTTTTAGGGGAGGATTGTTGGGATTAAAAGTCTTCTTGATGTTGTTTGAATTACTACTGCTCATGTTTATGTTAATACTGCTCAGCTGGAGTTAGTGCTGCTCATGAACTTTAAAGGAAATATTCTAAGTGTTACTACTACTACGTACATAGTTACTACTCTAAGAAAATAACCTAATAGTTTATACTACTAGTCACAAAAGGTACGACTGCTAGTGTATTATTACAAAACTGTTGAGGTGGTAATGTTTACAACTGTTACAGGGTTGTGGTGACCCCATCACAGGTGTCATGGTGACGGCGTCGCATGTTAATCGTGACTCGGTCTCCACAGTATGTGAAAACGAAATTTTTGTTTTTGATGAAAAATTTCCTATACTTGATTTCATGAGTTAGTTCTTGTATAAATGGCTGCATAAAACCTGAATTTTTAACATTCATCATTGACTTGAAACTGATGTGAATTAATCTAAACAATTCATTTAACATGTTTGAATTTGGCTCAAAAGCCGGATAAATTCCCCTACACTTATTGTTTGCAAAATACCTTTGATTGAAATTAAGACGAGGTTAAAGACAATTCAAAGCATGATTACAAGATAGTTCAAACATAATAAAACAAACTATGAAGAATTAAAACACACATGACACTCCTAATTTGCGGGAAAAGTAAATTGGGTTGCCTCCCAAGAAGCGCTTTTCTTTATTAACGAGTCTTGTAGCTAGACTCGAAGTCACGTCGAAGAAAATAGAGATGTGCATCCTTACGTGACTTATCATTCCATCATCCTACGTTATTGTAAACAAGAGTGGGACACTTGCCTTTGAAATTTTTGCTCCTCCATTGGTTGAACTTTATCTCCCTCTCCATGTGAAGCTTTATCTTTTCTTCCTATACAAGGACTAGCCTATTTACGGTCATAGTGTGGGCTATGGGTTTTATGTCATTTTTTACTCCTTTGTCAGTCACATTAGAGGAATCGGGTATCCTATGGAGACTTACCTTACTTTTTCCAGACCTTAGAGTTATGGCGCGCTGTTATCAAACTAATTGAGGCCTGGCTGTTGACAAAAAGGTATTTATCAAGATGAAAAGGCCTATTTTTCGTTTTCCCTGATAATACAAAAATATAATACTACGGTGTAATACGTGGTCCAGCAACCTCAACTAACTACAAAATCCTTAGCAATGTCGGCAGTGAGTTTCCATTAATTGGAGTAGGCAATGGCGTCATTATCGGACCCATAATCGACAGAGGACGTTCACGTGCTTAAGGTTCCCTATGTTGCAAGGTATTTTGAAATTCCCTCCTATGTCTTCCTTCTTTGTTATCTTTTTCTTGAGAATCACTTCATAAGCAGGTCCCCAGGTAATATTTTATACTCCTTCCCCTTTTTCTTTCCAGTTTGGGTTCTTGACCGAGAGTTATTGAATTTGTTGTTGTTGACTAGCCCCTTGATCAGCTCTCTTGATGTTTATGCTCAGATAATATGGCGATAAGTTGAGCAACACACGCAGTGTGCTTTCCAACAAAATGCTTCTTTGTTCTCAGATGTTTTGATTGGTTTGTCTTCGGCCCCTTTTTCAACATCATTCATTTTCTCGACCTCCATTACTAGCGTTTCCATTTCTATTTCGGTGAGCTTTTCAGTGTTGTCGGGTGTTTCCTTTGTCCTGCTACTCCATTCTCCTTCTCCTTTTGTCAGAGAGATAGAATTCACGTTCTTGGTGATGGGGAATTTGGCTTCTTCTCTTATTAATACTTTCTCAGGGGTTCTGATGGTTGTAAGCTCCTTGAGAAGCCTAAACATTTCAGTCATCCTCCCATTGATCTCCTCGCGTTGCTTGAAAATGGTTTTCTCAAATCTTTCCATCCTTTTGGTGTGTGCTGCCATGTAATCCCGTACTCGAGCTTCAAAAGTGGTATCTAATGCTTGTGGTTGAGGGCTTGGACCTGTACGTTTACGAAAGAAAAAGTGCTTAGTATTGGTGGTTCATTTTGTTTTTGCGGACGGGTATTCGGATAGACTGCATTGACATAAGCTTGGGAGTGTGTGCTGAGCTTAATGCGGGCGTCGGTCGTAACCCTTTTAGTAAGAAGTTGATTTGGTCTTCGAGCTCGAGAAGTCTCTGGTCAGGTGTTTCGGGAACGCCTCAGTGTAGAAACTGCATTGACCGAGTTTTGAAAATGAATTTCATTTTTTTTTCATCCTAATCTTTCTTTGGTCGTAAGAGGCAGGTCGCAATTAATTTCCCCAAGAATTCGCGATATTACTTATTGCGATTTTCTGCCGCCGGGCGGCGCGTCAATCTCGCACCTGATGATGAAAGGAGTAGCATGATCATGAGAAAATTTGGTGAGTTTGTGAAAGCGCGAACGATCCACGATGCGCATGATGGCGGGACTTTGTTATGGAGTGAGCGGGTCCTTAAAAGAACTAGGGTCCATGTGGCTTCAGATAGAGATTTGCTCCATGATGTTTCTTGGGAACATTAGGATATCATTGCGGAAGTTTACGGTCCCTTCCCGGGAAAGAGATAATTATCAACAAGTGAATACAGGCGTAGATCAAGAGCTTCCTATGTTCTAGATGGATCCTGCAGGAAGGCAGGTCAAGCCATTTGCCGTAGCAGTTATATCGCATAGGAAATCTGAAACCTGAGGACTCACAACGCAGGCGCGTTCTTTCCTTATTTTCACTATCAAGATCAAGTGAGTCCACAAGTTTAAGAAAGTCCTTGAGGTGTTGATTTGGATCCTCAGACCAAAATTCGTGGAATGAGCATCCGTTTTGCACCAACCGGATGGTGTCAAATCGAAGAGGTACCACGTTGTTCCCTTCGAGAAGCTCGATGGTATTCCTATAGCCCTCGTGGCTTGGTTTGAAGTAATATCCTAGAGTACGGATAGGATTCTCGTCTCCCATGGTGATTGACGAGAATGGGTTATGAAACAAATAACATGAAGAAAAGATAGACTACAAGAAAGCTACTATGCGGGAATTAAATCTTACTTGAAAGGATTCAAGCAAGTAGAACTAAGCTAAACTATGATCAAAACCTAACTATTCCCCAGGCGGCGGCGCCAAAAACTTGATGCGGTCGTCGTTAGACTTCAACAAGAAGTTTTACAACTCCCTAGGCAGAGCACCTAATCGTTGTAGTAGTAGTATAGGCAAGACTCAGGGGGTTGTTATCGTTCACTCGAGGAATAGGTTGGGAAGGCTTGATCACGGTCTAACAGAATTCTAAAGGTTGAGGGAAGATTATTTTTGTATTTTTGTATTTTGTGGAAAGCAAGTAAATCATATAATTAGAGAGGTGGTTGGTTTTAGCTATTAACTAAATATAAACTAAACTACTTTGGTGATAACAATATGATAAAAGATTGTGTTTATTTAATCATGTATTACTCCCTAGATTGCTTCTCCTAGTGTTGTTGCCTTGTCACCCTTGTGATGATCTGTGTAACTATTTCCTAAGTCATGAACGAATTACACGAACCCGCCGTCTACTTAGTATGCCGCTAGAGCAACGCACATGTAAGGTAGTATGAAGACTATTACACGGCCCCTAGGAGTACACTAAGTGCATGTACAACCATATTAGGGGGCAAGGTAGTATGAAGACTGTTACCTGATGATGTCCTTTCTACACAATCATGTT
>BQNB010142749.1:0-17091 GCA_026074375.1 Tanacetum coccineum | reverse complement strand
ACTTTTAAAGGTGAATGAATAGCGATTCTTTACGATCAGAGTAGCGCAGCAGAAGCATGGTGGGCCCATAACCCACAAGTTTCGTAAATCAAAGTATTTCATCCACCCAGGTTCTATCAGGATCTGAAGAAATTCTATTGGCTGTCATCAAGAGGTGTAGTCTTGAAAATAAGTAGACGTATGAAAGGAAGTAATTATAATTATGGTGTACAACATAATTATAAATGCATCACACACGTGGACTTGTAACCGAGATTAACCTAACATAAAAATCAAATTCATGCCCAGTACCTACATCTATTCACTATAACTTTCAACTAAATCTCAGGACGAGATTTCTGTAAGGGGTGGAGACTATAACAACCCAAGAATTTTCATCAACTGCAAAACCTATTTTACTATTATCACAATTATACGGGGAAATTTTTTGCTTTATTACATTACTTGCATTGTCAATATCTCAGTATGTCATGTAACTTACATAACTAAAGTAGACGAGCTCACGCAACCTATCTATGGCAATCCTGTCTTCATATATGTCAAGCAAACATCACAATATGTCAAGTCAATATCATCATATCCTTATTACAAAGTACATTATTCCTATAATGTACCATTCGCAACGTTATATCAAAACGGGCTTTAAACCGTTATCGTATACCTCTAAACCCTAATTCCATGAAGGGTTAATATCTAAAGTGAATGTACAAGCTACTAAAGCATATATACAAGTAATATAACATTTCAATTGAAATATAAACTCCCTACAAGTCAAGTACAAGCTTTCAAAGCACAATATACAAGTCATTAATGCACGATATCCAAAATAGCCGTTTTACCTCCATTTTCATTCTAATTTCTTCACCACCACTTTTGTACAAGCTAATACACTCAATATACAATGTGTAAACCCTAATTATTCTATTCATAAACTTTCATACACATTTTTACTCTTAAAACCCTAATTCAAAACTCAGAAACCCTAACCCGAGCTAAATACTACACTATGACCCGTTTCTTCACCATACCCCGTTTCTACTTTTCTTCTTTCTCTTTCTTTTCCTTTTTCTTTCTTCTTCTTCTTTCTTTTCACATTCTCTTTTTCTATCTCTTCTTACTTTCCTCTTTCTTCTTATCGTTTCTTCTTCTTTCTTCCTATTCTTTCTTACCTTTCTTTTTCTTTTCTTCTTTCCCTTCTTCAATTCTGTATCTTTCAACTTTCCTTTCTTCGTTTTATCCATTATTCAACCGACCCCAAACCAACACTCAATTAAGTTGTAATAACTTATTTTACAACCTTTTCAATCATATTCAATCATTATTTCATCATCTCATTTCATCTATACATAAATTGAATCCGAGAAACCCTAAACGTACCTAAATGGATCATTTTAAACAAAAAACCAAAACATTTACCCACCACGCTAATACCCCTCCACCCTCGTTTTAATCATTTTAAATCCTCCACAATCAACCAAGTGCCATTGTAAATTCAGAAGTATGAGTCTAGCTAATGACTCTTCTTAAAATTAGCTCTCCTTCTTCTCGGTAGGCAAGCCCGTGGTGCTTTTTTTAATGCTTATTATTTCCCTCCACTTTAATGTAGAGGAAGTCCGCTCTTTCACTTATTTGATTCTAAAAGAAACAACAAAAATAGATGAGACATCTTTTTTGTGTATTTTTGTTTACTGACTGCGGTGGGCGTTTTTGCAAATAATTAAACTTAATGTAAGAAGAATAATTAAGAGCAAGCCTCAAGGATAGCTCACTCTCCACACTAGCTCTCTGCTCGTCTCAATCCTCGTCGTGTCTCTCGCAAGCTAAATCTCTTTATTTCCCTATGAAAGTACCCATTGCGCACTCTCTACCTTTAATTTTCTTCCCTATTTAATTATTATAAGTTATCACATTGAAGTCAATGATCAACTTAAGTGTGAGGGGGGGGGGAAGGGGACCAAATAAGGAAAATTTACCTTTAATCACATGATGTAACGAAACTAGAAGGGGAGTTGAATAGTTTTTACCATTATAAAATTAAAACTTAGATTGTCGACTTATGTGAATTTAAGAGATATACACAAGTGTATATGATAGCGATGCAATAAATAAATAATTAATCTACAAAATATAAACAAGTAAAGATAAGAAAGATCTAACCGATGACACAATGATTTATAGTGGTTTGGCTACGAAGCTCCTCTTCGCCCAACTCCACTCCCCAAGTACCCAACTTGAGAGCAATCTTCACTATGTCAACAAGCTCCCTTTAGGCGGAGAAAACCGTACACGTCGCTTACACTTTTTCCGGTACTAAGCTAAATACCGAGTTCTACTTCGATATAGAACCAATCTAACACACTATGTATTTTAAGGCCAAAATACTAACCTATCATATACATATGATGTACACAACACACAACACAAGATATACAAGATGAATGATTATCACAAATGTGATGACACAACTAAACTAATAACACTTGAAGCTTGATGTCTTCTTGAGTGTTCTTCACTAAAGAGTAAAATTAGTTGATCACTTGTAATGGATTATATAACAAGTATAATGATCAAAGAATAAAAGATAAAAGATATGTGTGAAAAATAATTTATAAAAAGAGTTGTTTTAAAATGAAGGAATGAGGTTGGTATGTAACACCCCCAAATTTTACAACGCAACAAAATACAACATTGGGATGCTACTTCATAATACAAGCTCACGAGTCACAGTAAACGGCTCTAAAAGAATGTTTACTAATAAAGATTTCATTTAAATTTTATTAAAATATCAGAGTTACAAAGTCCCAATAACTTTTAGAAAACTTATTCCCAAATAAGTCACAATATGACAATTTTCCTTTAAAACATTTTATTAAATGTGCAAAGTTCACCAAGTCCACATCCTCCGATATCCGCATTCCATCCCATCCAAGCTAGCAAGTATATACCTGAGATGAACATGCTAAAACGTCAACAAAAATGTTGAGTGAATCAATAGAGTTTATAAACAATCATTTTGAACACAAGCTTAACAAAACATTTAGTTCATAGAACAATCACAATGATGCTAGAGCCATGAACCGAACCTTAACCATGAGCCCAACCTAGAGTGATAGTGTTACACACTCCAAATACTAAATACAATATATCTCCGTATGCCCTTGTAAGGAACACACGCCAGACAGGTCGTTAGGCCAAAATAGATCTATTATCATTGCATTAGCGTTTACTGATTAGCGGTTATTGACGGTTCATGAAGGAAGGGCCACAACATAACACTCATAGCAATGTTCACATAATAAAATCACATGTGTTTAATTTTCTAAAACAAGCATGTATCTCCCTTGCGGGTTTTTAAAACATAAAAAGAATTAAATGCGAGGCTATGAACTCACCTTGAGGTTGCAGAACAATGGGCGGATATGCAAATATTTGGCAAAAACATAATGAAAACTGGAACAGCTCGATCAAGAAGATATGGCTTAACTTAACGGTTACGACCCCCCAATTTAGGATGATGTATTTGGGTTTTCCGATGGATAGTTACATCGACACGACACATTGTCAAAAGACTCCAATTCCAAATTATAATGCTTCGGTGGTTGACCAAATAAAACGAACCAAAGGATAAAGCAATGTATGTAATATATCTCGTATATATCACATATGAAAACGGATGGGTATATAATTCATGTCGGGGATTATATAGCCAAAGACAAACTTTCAAAAGCGCATTATTTAAAGTATATAATTCTTTATAAGTATTATATATAATAAATGTGAGATGTTAATTAAAACAATATTATTCGACACGCGTTCGGAAAATTACTAAATAACTCATTAAAGATTTATTTAATAAACGTAAACATACGTTTTAAGGTTACAATTTAGGCAAATAATTTCTTTAAAAGTTTTACAATAGTTTTAATTAGTCTTTTAGTCGTGACTTATAAAATAATATATTATAAGTTAATGTTTCAGTTTGTTGATGGTTTTAGTTAAAATCATTATATCGCTTGTAAAAGTATAGATTTCAATTATTCACCGGGTTATTGTATATTTATAATTTGATAAATATATAAAGACTATATAACTTTGTCCTTTTATCAAATTTTTAAGATAATAGAAATTTAAGAGAAAAATTACTAAGTATATAGATTTTTAAAAATTTCGGCATGACCTTGTCGTTTATACAACGTTTTCATGTATCTAAAATACAATATTTCCTCTTTTCCATCAATCAATATCATAAGTATTTTCGCGTCCCATAATTAATAAATTGTCAAATTTACATAAATATTAAATATAAGTAAAACCAAACACACCCTTATTTAGGTGCTGCTGTCCTAAACACCCCTAATAGGCCATAAACTCATAAACAAACACCCCTATATGGGTTGTTATTCACAAATCTAAACGCCCCTAATGGCAGATTTACATGCAAATCCAAACCCTCATTTAGACCGCGTTTTTACATCAGAAAATCAATTAATAACCAGAAATGATTTATAAAAATTAAATTAGTAAATGGGGAATCACCAACATAAGCCCGACACTACCATGGTGCGGCTATGGTGGCCACAGTGGGTTCGGCGCCACCACAGTAGTGGTTTTTGGGCGGCTGACCACCCGAGACATCCCATAGGGTTGCGCCATCACAACCTGACACCACAAGGTACGGTTGTGGTGGTTGTACCATCGTCCGACAACCACCACGATGGTGGTTTAGTGGCGGACAACCCCTATTCGACATAAACCATGACTAAATCAACCACTAAATTAAATATTTTGTAATACAATCGATGTAACCACCATGCATGGAAAACTAGGCAAGAAAACAAGATTTTTGGAGGTTCTATAGGAGGTTTACCGCGGCTGTGATGATGTTGACGTAGTGGTTAAGGTGGATCTGTGGTGGGGTGATGGCTGCAAAAATAAAAGAAGGGATGGCGGCGGCTGGTGGTTTGGCCAGAGTTGGGATGGCTAGAAAATGACTCCGGCGACCAGAATGAAAGATGACGAGTTGGTGCTGTGGGTTGGAGGTAAGATGATGGCGGCGATCGATGTGGTGGGTGGCCAGAATTTGGTGACGGCGCCGAAATCCGGTGGGGGTCGCCGAAAATAAAGAGGAAATGGGGAAGATGATTTGAGTGTGTGTGTTTAGGGTTATGAAAAATGAGAATTTTTTTTGTGTTTTTGTTTATATATAGTAAAGTTTTAAAACTAAGTGACAAGTTTCAATTAGTCTAGGGTAGGTTTTGAAAATAATACCACAAGGACTAGAAGTGTAATTTTGGGAAATTTTTGTTAAATAATGGTTCGGGGCTCGTTTAGGCTAGTAAACAGATGATTTAAATCACGAAACTTATGCCATTGTTTTCCAAATAATTTTTCCATCGAAAATAAGTATTTACTTGGCCATATTTCATAAATATTTGGTAACGTTTATTTAAAATGTTCGTTTTATTTATTCTAAACATCGTATCAAGGGTAAACTTTATTCGTAAAATAAATCGTTAACTCGAATATTCACGTTAATAATGAGTGTTTTTAAGTAAAATGATAATTAATTTATTAAATATTTTTATTAAATAAATTTTGATAATTAAATTTAAAATAATTGGTATCGTGTCGGTACGCGTTGTTCTTGTTTTCAAGCCAGATAATTTTGAAAAATAAACTTATAAATGAGAATTATGTAGTAATAATTATGATTTATTATCAAAATAAGTCCCGAAAAAAATTATTAATTACGCGGTAATTGTTTTTATATGACGATAAATGGGTCAAAAAGTCAAAAGTCAAGTCAAACCTGAAAAGTCAAAGGGTAAAATAGTCATTTAAAGTTCTGAAAATTTCCGGTTGTCACATTATCCCCTCCTTTAGGAAGCGACGTCCTGACGCTTTAATTACTTTATTCCCCCCAATTTTACTTGCGATGAGCGAAAGATGTCGTTCTCGAATGAATTCACATGTTCTCACATTATGGCCACACGACCCGGGCGCATTTAGAACTTTTTCAGAGCAACAACAATACAAAAGACATCGTATGATCACACGAATCAAAACATAACCCATATCGCAACGGGTCTCGTTCAAAAGATCGTGGCCATTATAAAAACGTCTGGATGTACATAACTACAATCAGTAAGTGTTACAACATTATTCAAAACGAGGCGCTTATCATTAAGCGTACAAAATCCCATTATTGATGTGGTAATCACTTAGAGTATACATAAATCTATCGAAAGCACTATGGCATTAATCAAAACAAGGTACTTATCTTTAAGCACATATAATCACATAACGACATGCTTGCTAAATAGCCAATCCATCAGATCAATCACGTTAACTCATGCTTGCTAAATAGTCAAGCAATGATTAACAACAAATAATTCCGACTAAGACCAGCCCAAGAAAAGTTTTTAAAGTTATAGGATGTTCACGGGCTTAAAAGCCATGGATACATATCCAAATAGATTTTTATCATTGTAGGGTGTTCACATGCGGATCCATACCCTCACGGGCTTTATAGCCATGGATCCATACCCAATAAAATGGTCGAGTTTGCTTATATTATCAAACCCTGAGCATTCTTCACGGTGCTCTAGGCACGATCGTCACCGGCCCGGGTTCCATCTGTGGATTTATCGAGCTCGCACACCAATCGTGACCGCTCCTACCCGACTCCGTCTCGTGTCTTTCAACGAGCGTCGATGACCCTTATCCGTGTCTTTCAACGAGGGGTTAAAAATTTGGGTACGCGTTACCCACGATCGGACGTCATTTCACAATGCCGCCTCGAGCTCGCACAACGTACGACCACTCGACTAAAATCACATAACACGTAAACACATAGCAAGCAAAAAAATTTCACATAATTTTCAACTATGGCTATCCGTCGTTGACCATCGTCGATCAATGAGGATCGAGTCAAGCACAAGGACTCCTCAACTGAATAAACGGAGACGGCAAACGGGATTGTCTTTTATCTACCGCCACGAAGTTGGCAAACTCTAACTGTCTATCGCGTATCGTTTTATTCCCTACAGAAAATGATGGCAGATGACATCACTATCGTTCGGTAGGATCCGACCATTGTGCTTGGCTCTCGCGTCGTAGGCTCTCCTTTTGAGCCATCCTTGTGTGACTCTACGTTGGTATCCGAGTCACCACTCTACGTTGGTATCCGAGTTCACAAGGCAGAACAGGAACAAATCAAACACCTCGAATTCACAACTCGGGCTTGTGTAGGATTCATCTCCAATGTCAGATGACCGAACACATACGTTTCGGGGGAAGAAGTTTTCTCCACGATTACGGTTTTATTCAACAGGAATGATCCACATTTTGAAGTAGAAGAAACTTTCCTCTACGGGCGTTGCTCGACATATCGGAAAAACAAAAGAAAGATGATGTAAGATACATTTGAGGTAGGAGAAGTCTTTTTCACGGTTATCGATTGGTAAAACAGGAGTGGTTTTTGGTTTTGTCGTAGGATGATTTCTGAGCCACCAGTGCCTGTGATAAAGATTCATTTTTTGGTACATTGCTCCTGCCATTGTCACCATACGAAAAATCTTCATTTTTGACTCCTTCCAATATACATTCTACTAAGCAAAATGCCCTTTTCTGTGACAGTT
Organism: Tanacetum coccineum; assembly: GCA_026074375.1. Lineage (NCBI taxonomy): Eukaryota > Viridiplantae > Streptophyta > Magnoliopsida > Asterales > Asteraceae > Tanacetum > Tanacetum coccineum. Next base: position 9,451 of record BQNB010142749.1, on the reverse strand, counting down.
GTAACACTCAATCTTTGACTTATCAAGAGAAACATGTCATTTTTCTTTGAAGTCCATATTCCTTCCTGTCCTCTGAATGAACTTCTTTACTCTGACAGTCAACATAGCCACCTGCCATCGAAGATCCAATTCCTCTAAGTCATCTCCATCCATCTACTGAAAATCCTCATTCTCATTTGAGGACTGGTTGTTGGTTGTTCAAGTAAGGGAGGTAACAATATCAATGACACATGGAGTAGATGGAACTTGATTAATTCCACCAGCAGTACTAACCCCAAAATCTCCACTGGCAGTACTAACTTCATTAGTACTGCCAGTATTCTCAGAGGAGAGAAAAGCCAAATTCTGAGAGCATAGTTTTGGAACCAGAAGACCTTTTCATTCAACTTCATACACCCTAATATTGTTGTAAAGGGTCATCAATTTCATCTCATCATCAATGTCAGATTGTTTCTCATGATAGGGCAATCTGATTCCATGAAGAAGGAAGGCTCTAAGGAACTTACTGTGATTGTGTCTACCTTTTGAAATTAAGAGCCATCATGAACTCCAATTGACTTATCAGTTTTTGGAATCTATCATAAGCTTTGTCCAAGCTTTCATTTGATGCAGTAGAAAAATTTTCAAATTGATGTTTTAGAACATTTTTCTGCATCTTCTTAGATTTTACATTACCACCAAATCTTGATAAATACCTCCCAAAGTGGATATTAGCATCAGCAACATTGTGAAACTTGAGGAAGGTATTCTCAGGTATTGCTAAAAGCAAGATGCTTTAACTCATTCCTGATTTCTTCTAGCATACAAGTTTTGTTGGCAGTCTTAGAGCAGAGAAGCAGAAGTTTTTTTTCTCCAGTTGTTGGTGCAGGCTCTTCTTCTAAATTTCCATTGACAATAACATCCCATAGATTATGGTCTGTATGACAGATATATTGGCACATTCTCATGCTCCATATATCATACTCTCCCTTCCTAATGATAGGGATCTTCATTGCAATGATTGTGGGTGGAGGAATGTCTTGTTCTGCCATCTTACAGTTGAGTTCTTCTTAATCAGAGTTTTCGCACCACCAAGCTCTGATACCACTTGTTGGATCGATTAACTGAATAGATCTAAACCTTCAGCTTGCAAAGAGTTTGCTCCTTTAGATAATTCTAAAGCAACAATATTGAAACACTGAATGAACACTATTGATTATGCGAAATCTAATCAATAATGCTAAGAAGAACAATAATAAATACCACAAAAGAACTTTAAAATAACTATGAATCTGCCTTGGTTACAGATTTACAAACTATATTTACTATTCGATCTCTATGATCATGTGTTAACAGATATCTATTAACTAGGCCTAGGGTTCCCTTTTTATAGAACTAAGGAAACCCTAAATGGGATTTTACAAACGCGTATAAAGATAATGCATATCCTTTCCTAAGATATCTTATGCATATCTTTAACTCTAACTAATTTCTGCGTAAGCAGACTTAACTATTACATAAACAGTATTAACTTTTTAACACTACCAGTACTAACTATGATAAACCTTCTACCAGTACTAACTATGATACTAGCAGAACAAACTACAATACTAACAGAATTAAGTCTGTTATACAAAATTCCTAACACTAATCAATCTTTGATCTCATCTCTGTCAGCATAATCCTTCCAGTAGTAGTAATTACTTAGCAGTTGTAACTGAGCACAAGCAGTATTAACCACTTAGAAGTTTACTCTAGCTGTATTAACATACACTAGCAATACTAACTTTTGTACTAGCAGTACTGACTACTTAGTATATTTTCAGTCTTCATCTCTGATCAGTCTTAACTTCTATTAGCAACAGTAACTTTATGCTAACAGTACTAATATATACTAACAGTAGTAACTAGTAGTAGTAACTTTTACACTACAAGTACTAACTACTTAGCATAATTTTCATTAGTATTACCAGCAGCACTAAGTTATGCTTGACAACACTAATATATACCTAAGCAGTAAGAAACTCTAAGAATCATTCTTGAAAGTCCTTTTAATCCCAACAATCCTCCCATAAACTTGATGTTCATCTTCTGAATCTTCAAGTTTCTTTATTAAAAGTCTTCATCACTATCAGGAGGTTGTATTCAAATACTTCATTGACCATTTTCCTACTTTGTCATGAGCTTGAGTAGTTGATAGCACATCTCATTCCAATGATCAGCTTGAAGCTTTTTGTTCAGCATGTTTGAGATTGTTATTGGTGTAAGGAGATATCTTTTCTTAACCAACATAAAGATATGTAGATTTTTAAACCTTACAAAGTGCACTCCACATGTATCAAACAACTTCCAAATAGTCACTTTGTATCCCTGTAGATTTCTCCATACTTCACTTTTTATGTTAGGTTCAAACATTACCTTCGTATCACCCCATAACACTCTTTCATATTCATCCTCTGGCCTTGTATTCCCATGTTTAGCTTTAACCAACTTCCAGAGGGTCTCCAAGTCTTCTATATCAATAAACGGAGCATCTTGATCATTGATAAGTATCTTTTTGAACTTCCATTAGCTCTTATCAATTGAAAGTATACAAACTTTCCTTCTTTGACAATCTTATATTTAACAATCACTGGAGGTTTGGTGGCTAGAGGTATAGCATCAATTGCTACCTCATTATCTTTAACTATCTTAATATGCTTTTTCATCTCCGCCTCCTCTTGATCATCATCTTTTCCAACTTCTACATGCTCATCTATCTTCTACTTCTTTGAGTTATCAGATTCAAGCTCATGTAAACAGGTCACAAGTCAAGCTATAGAAATTAAAGCATTAAAGGCTCAGATCAAGAAGCTCAAAAGGAGAGCCAGACCAGTTATCAATCATCACAAGGCTTGACTAAGGGCTACTAGATTGAAAAAGAGAAGAGGAGTATCCAAACAGAGGAGGAAAACTGTCAAATAATCCAAAGGAGCATCATCAGTACCTACAAACACTGAATGGGATGATTTGGACATGGACATTGATGACACCATGGATTACACACTTGCTCAAGACATAGGAAAAGGAGGAAGCTCAAAAGGTACTGCTAGGCAACAAAGTACTGTCAAGCCAGATCAAGGTATCGACAAGGAAAATGAAGGTATCGACAGTATAAAAGTTAGTACTAACAAGGTTGAAGAAGGTACTGCCAGTATAAAACTTAGTACCAACAAGATTGAAGAAGGTACTGCTGAGTCAGATGACAATGAACCAAAGGAAAGTACTACTACAATAGCATAAATAACTACTCCAACAACTCCAACAGCTACTCCTACAACTTTTGGAGATGATGAAATAATTGCTCAAGTTCTTCTTAACATGAGCCAAGCCAAAGCAGTTTCAAAAGAAAAGGGAAGGAGTTGAACTAAAGGATGTAGAGAATATTGAAAGACCAAGGCCTACTTCAACAAGATCTATCTTAACCTTAAAGCCTCTTCTAAAGATTGATCCCAAAGACAAAGGCAAGAAAAGGATTAAAGAAGAAGAATCTAACACTGCATCAGATGACATCAATGAAACTGAAAAGAAGTTTAAGATGCTTACCCATGATAAGGAGATTGCAAGAAAGATGCAAGAGGACTAGGAAGCAGAAGAAGAAAGGAAAAAGCTAGCTGAGGAAGAAGCTATAAAGGATGCTCTCATACAAGATTTTGATGACATTCAGGCTAGAATTGATGCTGATAGGATTCTAGCTGAAAGACTTCAAGAAGATAAGAGAGAGCAGTTCACTATAAAGGAAAGAGCAAAATTCCTTCATGATACAATTGCACCTCAAAGAAGGTTTCTTACACAACAACGGTCTGAAGCTATCAAAAATAAACCTCCTACAAGAACTCAGCTCATGAATCAGATAATGACATACCTGAAACATGTTGGAAACAAGAAACACTCAGACCTGAAGAACAAAACTTTTAAAGAAATACAAGTCTTATATGAGAAAGTGAAAAGGTTTGATGAATGTTTCATTGCTGTTAGTTCCACTAAGGATGAAAGAAAGATTAAGGAGATGAATGATAAAGCAAAAGACCTTGGATAGAAGAGATTAAAGAAGAGGGTTATTAAAGAAACTCCAAAGAAAAAAGACACTACAAAGGTACCTGCTAAGCTAGATGCGATAGAGCAGGGTACAAAGAAAAGGAAGAGTGGTCATATCAAGATGATTGCTAGGATAAGACCAAGACCACAGTCAGATGTTGACAGTGATGATGAACATAGAAAATGCCTAAAGATTGTTACATTTGAAGGTACCATAGATAGTGAGATAATGGAGAAGAAATCATTTATTGCTAGGTTAAACAAGGTATCATTACCAGATGGAGACTATCTTGTTATATACAGAACCAATGGGAACTTTAGAGCATTCAACTATCTCATGAAGGTACTTAATATATTTAATAGGCAAGATTTGTATCACTTATATAACTTGATGATGGAGCAGTACTCAGAAATTACACTAGAAGGAATTGAGTTGATTCTTTTGAGAGATTTGAAGATAATGATGGAATCCTCAACAGAAGGAAATGATCAAAGTGATTTCTGGGATGATCAACAAGATTGGAAGATTGTCATTTGGAGATTGTATGAAGCTTGTGGAGTTTACATACTAGAACTTAAAGATGGGACAGTCATCCACATGTTAGTTGAAAAAAGATATCCTCTTTCCAAGTTAGCAAGCACAGAAGACCACGTATCGGTGAGCAAATTTAAGAGTAATACAAAGGCGCATAAGGGTCCCGATAGTTTATACCTAGTTTTGACGGTAGCCAAGGGAGGTTAATTTGTAACTCCAATAATACAATCTGATTGTTGACAACGTACTCACGGTCTATAGTGTCAAATGCTATCGATAAGCTATAGAATGAGTTGTGAAGCGCTAGGAAGAAGCTAGAATGAAGGTGTCCGGATACCTAGAAGGTATGCCCGCGGCAAATATGACTCAAAAAGGAGGGTGATGTGGCCTCCATGAATGACCAAGGGAGGCAAGATTATTTAGTGTAGAAAGGTTACGCATCTTAGTTTTGCAGTGCAAGAGTTATTTGCAAGAATAAAGGCCCTCAAAATGGGTAGAAATTTCGCTAAAAAGATGGGTTCACCTCCCTAGGTTCTGTCTTTAACGGTTGCATACGCTCGGCATTGAATTAAAGTTCTTTGGTCTATATTTCGAGTGCATTAACGATCAAGTTGATGGAGTTAATACATGAGAAAAGATAAAAAGGAGGAGAGGAACGAGGGTGGGGGGGGGGGGGGGGGGGGGGGGGGGGGGGGGGTGGGTGGGTGGGGGGTGTTTGGTTGGGTGTGTTTTGTGGTAGGGTGTTGTGGGGGGAGGGGGATATATGGGGGATTTTTGTAGATATTGTCTCAATGAGGATTGACTATTCGTAGACATGTGTCGCACAGATCTATATTAATATATGGGATATCTTATTCACACAAAACAGCTACGCGAAAAATCATACTGTAAACATGCGTATGAAGAGATTCGAAACACTGAGTCGTTTGGGATCTGGTTTGGGAGAGAGAAAAAAACACAAGATCTTGAACAAAAATTGATAAGTTATAGCCCCCGCCGGTCATATTTTAGGATCGTGAAGAGGTTTCTTAATCAAGTGATGATTAATACATGATCTTAAGGTTTGTATTAAGAAATATTAACGAAAGTTAGCAAGTGGTTTGGGTTAAAACGGGTTAAAAATGAGTAAGTATAGCCGCGGGTCATTTTAGGAATCGTTAGGGTTTCTTTCGCTTTTTGAGGTTTATATTTCATGTGTAATGGATCAAGGATGATAGAATACTGACCTAGACCTTGTATTAAGGATTATGAATGAAAATTGATTGGTGGTTTAAGCTAAAATGGATTGAATAGGGGTAAATAAGCCGCGGGTTCCATTTAGGGCTTGTAATGGGTTATTAGGGTTTTCTAGGTTCCAATATTTTGTACATTGCCAAGATAAGGATAGATAATGAATTTTAAACTCATATTATGAATTTACAATGGCACTTGGTTGATTGTGGAGGATTAAAATGATTAGAAACGAGTAAACGGGTAAAATGATCCATTTAGGTACGTTTAGGGTTTCTCGGATTCAATTTATGTATAGATGAAATGAGATGATGAAATAACGGTTGAATATGATTTACAAGGTTGTAAAATAAGTTATTACAACTTAATTGAGTGTTGGTTTGGGTTTACAATGGATAAAAACAAAGAAACGGGTCATGGTTTAGTGTTTTGCTCGGGTTATTGTTTTTGACTTGGATTTCTTGTAATTTCATGAAATGAGGATGAATATGGATTGTAAATGATGTATATGACTTGCTTGAAACTTGTACTTGATGGATTGTACATGATTTTTAGGAAAACGAAGATAAAACGGCTATTTTGGATATCATGCATTAATGACTTATACACTATGCTTTGAAAGTTTGTTCTTAACTTGGAGGGAGTTTATATTTCAAATAAGATGTTATATTACTTGTATATATACTTTAGTAACTTGTACATTCGCTTTAGATATTAACCCTTCATGGAATTTAGGGTTCAGAGGTATACGATAATGGTTTAAAGCCCGTTTTGATATAACGTTGCGAATGGTACATTATAGGAATAATGTACTTTGTAAAAAGGAGATAATGATATTAAATTGACATGTTATGATGTTTTCTTGACATATATGAAGACATGATTGCCATAGGTAGGTTGCGTGAGCCTGTTAACTTTAGTTATGTAAGTTACCTTGCATATTGAGATATTGGCAATGCAAGTAATGTAATAAAGCGAAAAAATTCCCCGTATAATTGTGATCATAGTAAAATAGGTTTTGCATTTGATGAAATTTCTTGGGTTGTTATAGTCTCCACCCCTTACAGAAATCTCGTCCCGAGATTTAATTGAAAGTTATAAAGGTATTGTTTGGGAATAGATGTAGGTACTCGTAGGAATTTGATTTTTATGTTAGGCTAATCAAGGTCACAAGTCCACATGTGTGATGCACTTATAATTATGTTGCGCACCATAATTATAATTTCCTCATTTCACATGTCTACTTATTTCCAAGACCACACATCTTGATGATAATCAATAGAATTTCTCCAGATCCTGATATATCTTGTTAGAACCTGGGTGGATGGAATACTTCGATTTATAGGACATGTGGGTTATGGGCCGACCACACTTCTGCTGCGTCACTCTGATCGTAAAGAATCGTTATCCATTGACCTTTAAAAGTCAATATCGAATAAGAATGCTATCACAAGTCTTTGTCAAAATTTTCATACCTAGTGGTATTGAAATCATTTGACATTATATTGATTCTTGTGTGTTTCCTTGTTATTTGTAGGATATAATAGAAAATTTTAGAATTTTAAGACTTCGAGAGATAGTGATTCGTCAATAATATATATATATTGGGAGAAAACCTAGAAAACAAAACTACAAGGTAGTTTTGCAAACATATCAAAACAGAGGGGTCAGATTTGCCAACTTCCCATTTTCATTCATTTCAACTACCAAACACCCACCAAACCTGAACAAACACACACACACACACACACAAACTAGTCGTTATCTTCACCGCATACACTGATCGTCATTTCCACCACCATTAAAACCGATCAAAAATTTCGTCATCCGTCATCCTTTATGAGCCATATGTAACTAACCGATCAATTAGGGTTTTACCATCAGATCCTTCATTCGTCATGTTCGTAACGAACCTAATGAAGAAGATTAATGAAATCAAACCTATGAACTCGAGCAATAGTAAGTCTATAATTATTCTTTGTTCAATTTATATGTTATTTTGTGTATTATTGGGTAAATTATATCATAATTAGTATGATTGTGAATCTTTGTAAAATTAGGGCATCCGTGTAGATTTATCGTAGGGGAACTTTGTGTATAAGATGACATTTTAGTGAATCTGTGTAAAAAATTGTTACGGCATTTGTTTGTTTGAATTGGTGCATCAAGTTAGCTTTAAAGTTTATTGTGTGACGTTTGGAGAGTTTTTTTTTTGGGTAAAAGGGACTCAACCCCGGTAAAATATATTAACACCCAAAAGGACCAATAAGTACAATGGAATGTGACTGAAATGTCACATTAACCTCAAGCATAAGCTTGAACAACCACTAAACATATGACGTTTGGAGAGTTCATAAAGCAAACAATCTATTTTTGATAATGTTACATATTCAGGGCACCTACTTTACTAATATGCAAGTCAGGCTAGTGTGCTTTGATCACCTTATCACCATGGGTATCTAATATAAAAATTGTAAGTGTAAATGGTACACATACATACTTTGTCATGTAACCCTACAAAATTCTTATGAAAGCAAATTTGATCAACCTAGGGACCACCAGGGCATGTCTAGCATAGAACACACAACAGTCAAAACTACCTAGATGACTATATCTAACTCTAAGATTAGAGAAGCAAATTACCTTTGGATAGTGTTTATATGTCTTATGCCTTAAAGAAAGAATAATATTGGTAAATAATGTATCATAGCAAATCACTTTAGTGCATCCGTTTGACAAACTTTAGTGCATCCGTTATGTTTAGTGTATCTGTTATGTTTAGAGCATCATAGGACACATTAGGGCATCTGTTTGTATGTTTAGTGTATCCGTTATGTTTCGTGCATCATTGGACACATTAGGGCATCTATTTGTTTGTTTAGGGCATCTGTTTGTTTGTTTAGGGTATCCGTTATGTTTAGTGCATCATTGGACACATTAGGGCATCTGTCTGTTTGTTTAGGGTATCCGTTATGTTTAGTGCATCATTGGACACATTAGGGCATCTGTTTGTTTGTTTAGGGTATTCGTTATGTTTAGTGCATCATTGGTAGGGCATCTGTTTGTGTGTTTAGGGCATCCGTTTGTGTGTTTAGGGAATCTGTTTGTTTGTCTAGGGCATCTATTTGTATGTTTAGTGTATTTGTTATGTTTAGTGCATCATTGGACACATTACGGCATCTGATTGTTTGTTTAGGGCATCCGTTTAATTTCCAGTCACGTGTGTTTAATTTCCATCTCAATGCCTAATCAGCCTAATAGTCAAAAGGGGTGCAGAATTACATATAGAGTAATTGGTTTACTTCATTTTGTAGCATGTAAGTCCTTGCAAGGACCTCATATTTATTCAAAGAGTTGCTACTCTTTATCTTTCATTACTCGACACGTGCATTAACTTAGAGTTGTAGAAACTTCTATATGAAGATGAATTATCTCTTCCTTTTTATGTGCTTAGCTTTCATCCAATGGGTAACGATTCATCTAAAGTTCAATTTGTAATCTTGACTGAATTGATAATGTTTTGAGTTCTTGAATGATGTACGGCTTAGAATAATTATTATGACAAAAGCATGTTAGACCAACTACTTAGAATGAGCAACACAGCGACAATCCTAAACATCACATACAAAA
>BQNB010142748.1:0-13752 GCA_026074375.1 Tanacetum coccineum | reverse complement strand
TAGTGAAATTTTAGTTTACATTTTTAGGGATTAAAATTTGTTTACTTGCTTAATTGTCATTATTTGTTGCTTCTTAGTTTCGTAGTAAAGCTTATCCAAAATATCTTTGTTCCATTCAAATCAGGATCCGAACCTAAACGTGGTTTCAATTTCACTAGTCGTTGGGGAAACGACCCGGGTGATCATACTTACCCGGTTTAAACATACGTATATTATATATATTATATTATTTTTGTAAGTCTTAACTTTTTACCTTAGTTAAAGGTGAATAGTTGGAATTTACCTAAGTAGTATTTTTATTATATATTTTATAGGTACGTAAAACTGCAATCAGTTTTTGGCGCCGCTGCCGGGGATTAGTGTTTACGATTCCTACGTTTTGTGTTTGTTGATTTGGTTTGAAGATCCTTTCGTCCTCGAAAGTTTCATTCTTGTTTTAAAATTCAAAAATCCAAAAAAAAAAAATATATAAAAAATATAAAAAGTAAAAAATATTTTCCTTTTCTTTTTAGTATAAGTAAAAGATAAAAAAAAAATAGAAAAATCAAAAACATAAAAAATTGTCCTTTAAAAAAGAAATAAAATAAACAAAGTTGGTAATCGAACACCAACAAATAATATCTTCTATTGAGATATTATCATTTCAATTTCCGGTGAACTTGCAATTGTTCCCAAATCGTAATCAAAGATTTAACACTTGCCTTTTGTGTCTCTACCAAGTACGGCTCACCTTGAAAAGAAATTTTCAAGAGCTACCGTGAAGTAGTTGATTATTTGGTTTAAGTCTCTTTCGTGTAACCGTTAAAATTCATTGCTAAAAAAAAAAAAAAAATTAGTGTAAAGTTTTGCTTTTTAATTGTTAGTTTTTCTTTTTATGCGCACTCGTTCGCAATCTCGAAGACGTCGACAACAACAAAATCTTTCGGTTGAACCAATTGTTGAACAAAACGTTGTTCCAATGGCCGACAATCGAACGATGGCCCAAATGTTACAAGCACCCATCGAGGGGTATGAAGATGCTATAGTTGTCCCACCGATCAATGCTAACAATTTCGAGCTCAAACAACCTTTAATCAATCTTGTGCAAAGTAATAAGTTCACGGGTAGACAAGATCCCCACAATCACCTTCGATTTTTTAATAAGGTCACTTCAACGTTTAGACATCCAGAAGTTCCGAACACTTCGGTTAAGCTTTTGCTTTTCCCTTTTTCTCTAGACGGTGAAGCCCGAGATTGGTTAGACAAGGAAACCACCAGATCAATTCTCACATGAGACGCCCTTGTTTCAAATTCATAATCAATACTTCCACCTTCAAAAACACTTACAATCGGAATGAGATCATTATTTTTTATCAGAAACCAAACGAACCTTTAATGAAGCATGGAACGTTTTAAAGGACCCTTCTCAATGTCCTCACCATGGCTTTTCGGGAACTCCACCCACTCGATACTTTTACAACTCTTTGAATTCAAACGATCAAGATGCCTTAGATTCTGCGCAGGTGGCAAATTCTGGATCAAGTGATTGCCTCAAGGAGAGGTTTTGCAATTATTAGAAGCAAGCCAAAAGTTTCGTATTCCAGAAGTCGTTGCTAATGAATCAGAATGAGACGGATCTCATCTTTCTAATTCCTTCGATCTTCTAATAATTCTTTCGATATGCCAACAAATAGCCGCTTCTCTCCGAGGATAAGATGACTATCACAAGATGAACCAAATGATACTCAAATAAAGCTTAGTTGTTTACAACCACCTGCACCAGTCAAAGCAGTTTAGGAAGTATGTTCACTTGTGATCAAATCACCATTTTAAGCTCATTGTCCGTTTAACTCGAGGTGGAAACGATTTTCCCGTTTTTTCAAGACAATAACACAATTTCAACAAAACCCGCAGCGGGAAATTTTCTCCAAAGAAACCAACCTTCCAATTTAGCGAGTCAAATGAGACCACCGGGTTTCAATCAACCGAATGTCCAAACCAACCAAAACCGATATCAAGGAACCAATTCTAATTTCAACCAAAACCGTGGAGGAAACTTTAATCAAAACCGTCCAAACAACCAAAATCAAGTTTATCAAACACCAACCAATCAACCACCAATCAATCAAGTTTTACCTTACCAACCTCCAACAAATAGTGTTTTGAAAACAGATTTTGAAAGCTACGTCAAAGCAAACGATGCAGTATTAAAGAATGTGCAAAATCAAAATCAAGGTTTGCAAAATCAAATGGCAAATGTTACAAGTTTGTTAACAAGCCTTTGCACCAAGTTTGATGATTTAGGCAATTCCAACCAAGCTTCAAATTCAAGTTCTTTACCAAGCAATACCATTCCAAACCCAAGAAATGAAGCCAAGGCAATTACAACTCGTAGTGGTGTTTCATACGATGGACCTCCAATTCCACCGCCGGTGGTGGAAAAGGAAAGTGAGGTGACAAAGGATCGGAGCTACCAAGCCCCGAAGACATCCAACCTTCTCCAAAGGACCATGAACATACCAAAGACAAAGAGCCAATCGAAGAACCTTCTTTCGTTGCTAACAAAGCCAAACCTAATTTACCTTACCCATCGAGACTCAACAAACAAAAGATTCCGTGAAAAGATGATATCCTAGCTTCAAAAGTTAATGAAAATCTTCGTAACATCACTTTGAGCTAAGTTTTGCGGATGCTCATAATCATTAAATGCCAAAGTTTGCTCCGAGTTCAAAAAGATGTTAAACAACAAGACAAGTTGATGAGTTACCCAAAACACCGTTGAATGAAAATGAGTGCGGTGTCCTTTAAAAGCTTCCAATAAGCAGGTGACCCCGGTCGATTTCTCATTCCTTGTGATTTTTCAGAGTTTCGATAGTTACTTAGCCCTAGCCGATTTAGGTGCTAGTATCAATCTCATGCAATAACCATTTGGAAACAGCTTCAACTCGTCAGCGCCTTAACCGAAACAAAGAATGGTATTTAGAATTAGCCCACGAACAATTTCCAAACCAACCCGTTGTACAGAAAATTTTTGTCAAAGTAGGAAGTTTTACTATCCCGCCGATTTCGTGTGTTCTTGATTTTTTTATAGCCGATCCTCGAGTACCGGATACATCGTTTCCCTTTCTAGGACGGCTCATCTTTAATCGATGTTACGAAGGAGAGATTACTCTTAGGAATGAGACAATCGTTAACCCTTTAAGTGTGGTGATGCCACCTTCCAATTTCATATAACAATCTCGAATGCATTGAAGAAGGGTTGATCTAATCGATGCTACTTGTGAAGAGTACTCACAAGAAGTACTTGGATTTTCTGATTCCGTTGCTTACAACAATCCTTCTCCGCACTTCGATCCGATTGTTTCTACTTCATCTCCAACACTTACTCCGTTTGATGAAAGTGATTTTCTACTCTTTGAGGAAGTAAAAAAAAAAAAAAAAAGAAAAAAAAGAGAGAGGAAAACGGAAAATAGAAAAAAAAAAAAAAAAAAAAAAAAAAGAAGAGGAAAAAAAAAAAAATATAATGATAAACTAAAGAAGAAGAGAAAGAAAAATGAAAGAAAAAAAAAAGAAAAAGGAAGAAGAAAAAAAGAGAGAGATAAAAAAAAAGAGCAGAAAGAAGAAAGATGAGAAAAAAAAAGAGGAAGCCGATGCTTTCATACAATCGATGATGAACCAGTTTTCACCATTTTTTTCAATGCTACATACTACGATCCGAGGGTGACATTCACATCTCGAGGCACTTTCTCAACAATGATTCAAATTAACCATCACCAGGACCAAGGAGATTATTACCCCGGAATATTCCCCAAAAAAAAAGAAAGGAACTTAGGTTGTTGAACCAAAAGAGTCTTCACATGAACCAAAAGATGAAATTCCCGAAGTCGAACTTAAAGAGTTACCTCCGCATCCCCCCTCGAGTATGCGTTCCTAGAGGAAAATAACAAGCTTCCAGTCATAATTTCAAAAGATTATGAGCCAAGAAGAAAAGACCCACTCAATTCATGTTTTGAAAAACCGAAAACAATCAATTGCTTATGAAAACGTTCTGATATCACGAAGGCATAGATCCAGAATTTTAGCTCACACAAAATCCTTTAGAAGATGATTACCAACCTTTCAGTCCAACATCAAAGGATGGTTAACCCTAAAATCCATGACGTCATCAAGAAAGAAGTAGAAAAACTTCTTGACGCGGGATTGATTATCCAATTATTCCGATATCCATGGGTTAGTCAGTCCCATGTCTACTTAAAAAAAAATGTGGTAATGACCGTTTCAGAACGAAGAAAATGAGCTGTGCCATACAAGATTATCACGGGATGGAGAAAGTTTGCAATCGATTAACGAAAATTAAACGAAGCAACTGTAAAGACCATTTTCCGTTACATTCATGCCAAATGTTAGAGCGATTAGCCGGCAACGAGTTTTATTGTTTCTTAGATGGTTTTTCAGGGTATTTTCAAATCCCAATTGATCCTAAAGATCAAGAGAAAACTACTTTCACATGCCCATACGGAACTTTCGCGTACCGTCGTATGCCATTCGGTTTGTGTAATGCACCCGGAACTTTCCAACGTTGTATGATGGCCATTTTTCACGATATGATAGAGAAAACGATGGAAGTTTTTATGGACGATTTTTCAGTTTTTGGAGATTCTTTTTCCTCGTGTCTTGCCAATTTAGATAAAATGCTTAAAAGGTGTGAAGACACCAAATTAGCACTAAATTGGGAAAAGAGCCATTTCATGGTTAAAGAAGGCATTGTTTTAGGACATAAGATCTCTAGAAAAGGAATTGAAGTCGATAAGGCCAAAATTGATGTAATTTCTAAGCTTCCTCATCCAACGACCGTTAAAGGAATTCGAAGTTTTCTCGGGCATGCGGGATTCTATCGAAGATTTATCAAAGACTTTTCCAAAATCTCTCGACCCATGACCCATCTCTTAGAGAAAAACACTCCTTTCATTTTTTTCGAAAGATTGCATTCTAGCCTTTCAAACATTGAAAAAGAAGTTGACCGAAGCTCCAATTCTCATTGCTCCAAATTGGGACCAACCTTTTGAAATCATGTGCGATGCAAGTGATTATGCAATCGGTGCGGTTCTAGGGCAGAGAATTGAGAAGCATTTTCGACCAATTCATTACGCTAGCAAGACGATGACTGAAGCAGAAACGAATTATACAACAACCGAGAAGGAGATGCTTGCAGTTGTTTATGCTTTTGAGAAGTTTCGATCATATCTAATCATGAACAAGAGTGTTGTTTACACGGACCACTCCGCTTTGAAATACCTCTTCAACAAGAAAGACGCCAAAGCAAGATTGCTTCGATGGGTCTTACTTCTTCAGGAATTTGATTTCAAAGTTATCGATACTAAGGGAGCTGAAAACTATGCAGCTGATCACCTCTCTCGTCTTGAAAATCCTTACGAAAATACTTTTGATCCAAAAGAGATTACCGAGACTTTTCCTTTAGAGACTTTAAGTGTGTTAACTTCCAAAGACCAAAGTACCCCGTGGTTTGCCGACTTTGCTAACTACCACGCGGGGAAATTCATTAAAAAAGGAATGTCGACTCAAGAGAAAAACAAGTTCTTTAAAGATGTAAAACATTAATGTTTGGGAAGACCCATTTTCTTTTAAGACTTGTGCGATCAGAATTATCCGAAGGTGTGTAGATGGCAAAGAAATCTTTAGAAATTCTCAAGCTTGTCAAAGTGGACCCACCGGGGGACACTACGGTGCCACCGTACCGCCAAGAAGATTTTGATGCTGTTTTTTCTTTTGGCCCACCATTTATAAGGATGCCTACAATTGTCAAAACTTGTGATGCTTGTCAAAAACAAGCAAAATCTCTCACGTGATGAGATGCCTCAGAATGAATCCAAGTTTGTGAGAATCTCGTTTTTATGGGAGAATGATATTATGGACCTTTTCCGTCATCTAGGGGTAACAAATATATTCTAGAGCCGTCGACATCTTCCAAATGGGTTTGAAGCAAAAGCGCTCCTACCAACATGCTAGGGGTAGTTGTTAAGTCTTAAAAACCCTTCTCTCGATCGGTGCTCCGAGAGCAATCATAAGCGATCGTGGGACACATTTTTTGTAACGACAATTTGATAAAGTTATGTCTAAATATGGTTGTCCACCCATCGTCTTTCGCACTCCTAACCATCCTCAAACGAGTGGTCAAGTTGAAGTCCACGATCAAGGTCTCAAAAGAATTTTAGAGAGGACGGTCGGAGAAAACCGAGCCACATGGTCAGATAACTAGATGATGCCATTATGGGCCTTTTAGAACCGCTTACAAAATCCACTTGGTATGTAAACTCCAACAGTTATTTTATGGAAAAGCGTGTCACTTACCATTGAGGCTGAACACAAAGCTTATTGGGGCTCTCAGCATCCAACTTCATTTAAAGACGCAGGCGTATCATCGAAAGCTCCAGCTTAATGAACTTAGCGAGCTTCGAGATCAAGCTACAGAACTCTTTAATCTACAAGGAGAAGACAAAGAAGCTACACGATTCCAAATAAAGAACCGATCTTCAATGTTGGCGATCAAGTCTTGCCTTTTCAACCCGATTAAAGATTTTCTCCGAAAGCTCAAGTCCGCGTTGGTCCCCGGACCTTTCATAAATCACCGAAGTTTATCCTTATGGCACTGCCAAGTTGTCTCATGCCGATGGTTTTCTAATTTCAAAACTAACTGCCACCGTCTTAGCATTACTATGGAGGGGAACACCACCATTGTTATCCCGACCTCCAGACTTTCCTAAGGACAACTAAATTCAGGATCGGTCAGCTTGCGACTCGGTAATAAAAAACAAGCGCTTCGTGGGAAGTTCACCCATGCTTATCATCTCTATATTCTTTCTATTCATTGATCAGCCCTGTGTGTGTTTGCCGCAGAGGCTTGTTCTCTCTCCGATTTCTCGTTGTTTGTTGTTCCTGCATTCTTATATGCACAGAGTTAATGTTTGGTGCTATGGTGTGCGAGCGCTGACGCGACGCGTGCCTGATGCTCACGCGAGAAGCCGCGAGGAAGCTGAAGTTGTGTGGGTGTAGATAAATACTTGGGTGGTGTCTTTGTGGACAAATACATGACATGAGGCAGTTTGTACATACACGCGCGCAACGGGCGCATGCACTAACCAATTTCAATAAGCCAGTCCTCGATCGACTTGATATGATTAGTCAACCATATTATACACCTACGAGAATTACTCTCATCACTCTTAGTGTTCGAATCTACTCCTTGAGGAGGAGAGCGATCCATCACCATAGATTCCTCACACATTAGCCGTAACTATCACGTTATCGTAGACATACCATCACACAAGCACTAACATTAGAGAGATGTTATCTGAACAGCTCTCTCTCAATCTCATAGATGTGTACATCTGTTATCTCGAGTTTCTCTACGTTCATATGGGGCAACAGACATGCTCCCATATGAATGACGCAATACTAAGTCGATTAGTGTCCTCTCACACACACCTCTGTTCTAACCCCAAAAGAACATAATCACAATATATACTAACCTTCATAGTTTCAGTATCACAACAATCAAAGAACTCTTCTCAAACACCACAAAAACATAAAGATCATACTCAGTCAAATCAAACTCAATCATCTGTGTTACGCACTAAATCTCATAACCCCCGACTCATTTCTCGCACAGAGCTAATGATATAACCATGTACTCTCTTTTATATGCTCTATTTGTACCATGAGATTACGATAGAGCTCTATCTATTCTATCCTGAGATCACACCCTACACTCAGACAGAGACTAGGTCAGCTCGATCCATGGCCATGATACAGTCACACTAATCTACTCTATTCTCAGTCACATGACACATCATTACGTAACGTCTAGTACACTCTTCCTACGAGTCTCTGCAAACTCAAGTAGATTTTTAAATATGCCAGAAGTTGGATTTTATATAAGGCTAAGCATTTTGCAAATTTCTTTTTGAAGAACAAGAAATGAAAGTGTTATTTTTATAATCATGATGGCTAAACTAGAATATTGGTTTCTTTCAAGCCTTCATATATATTAATTGTGGCTTTATTCTCCCATAAGCTTGTTTCACCTCTATATAAAAAATGTTTAATAAATGAAAAGTTGATGTTTTTTGGTAATAATTAGTATAATAGAAGTTTTCTAGTTTCTATTGGTGATTTAGGATGAGTACACATCAGGAATAACATAATTTGGCTTAAAAATGCAAATAATATAATAAAAAATAAGTATCTCTGCCAGATTAACTTCAAATCTTAGGTCGGAGGCGTGGCGATGTTTGAGTTTTCATATAAGGTGGGTCCGGGTCATAATAAGTAGAAAAACCTCTTGTCGACTCGCTAATCGATGTGGCTTACGAGATAAAAGCAACCGGTTTTACTTATTATAATTCCAATGTCGAAAATGTTTGCTACATCTTGTCGGAGGCTGGCCGATGTTTGTAGCCTACTAAAGGACAGCAGTATAATAATGTTGCTTAATTTTTGTCTTGTTTTGTGTGCCTTAAAGAGCTAAACTCGTATAGATTAGCCCACTCAGATATCGATGTAGCTCAGTCGATTCAGTCCATATAGCCGCAGATGATGATCGATCTCGGGTCTATATGACATGAATGTGCCTCTTTAAGTAGCCTAATAAAAGCACAAATTTGGTCGCCTCGATGGGACACTTTAATCTTGATTGCACTGCAACAGATTATGTACAGACAGGGCTAGTATGCGAGCTTTATTTTTTACACTTGCGTATCTACATTAGCACTTTATTTTAGGAATTAATAAGTATCGCACACAAAGTCCTTAAAGACACTTTCACTCACACACACACACACACACACACACACACACTAGATACAAAAGATCACACACATTGCGGGAGGAAAAGTAAGTACACAATTAGTATTTATGAGTAGTGTTAGTATCATGACTTGTAATTAACAATGATCTTGTTTTTGAGCTTAGCATGGGAAAAGTGAAAAAAATCGGGGATGATGAAGTTAACTTTTAGACACATAATTGTGCTTTTTGATCCTCAAAGTTACCAAAAAGGTAATGAAAACAGTACATTATGTCAACACAAATAAGTAGTTTGTTATCAAGAAAAAAAAATCATAAAAAGAGAAAAAATCTTAAAAATGGGAAATCGGGTGTTTTATAACTTGTGATCTCTTATCTCTCTCAACAAAAATCTTTGCTACTTTTCAAAGGTTTAGTTTGGGGAAGTTTTGAGGTATTTGGTTATAAGGCATGTGACATTGCGTGAGGACACACAATCGTTTAGTTTGGGGAATTTTGATAAGTGTAGAATACACATATCCATTTATACCTAAAATAACTCAATAAACCAAAACGAACCAAAAAGTGGCAAAAATATGCTTGGAATATAGTTTTTGTGTGTCAGGTATGGATCAATCAAAAATCTCAAGAAAGCATCAAAAATGAGCAACAACGTACACGAGAATCAGAAAGTAAATAGGGGGGGGGGGGTGGTTAGAAATAAGAAGCCAGAAAAGTCAAACCTCAATCAAATCATAGTCAACAAAAGTCAACAAGGCCCAATATATTCCACTTAAGCCCCTCAAGTTTCAGAAAAGTGCATAAATGTCCCCTCCTCTAATTGGGCCCTTCCCGGATCCAAAGCCCAACACAAAAGCCCAAAACCCTAGTCCATTTCTCTTTTATAAAACCACAAGGGCTGTTTTTGCCATTCCTTATAAAGGTTTTTACACTTAAGATGGTATAAAACCAAAGACAAGGACTGAAAGTGTCATATGCCCAAAGTTTAAAACTTATTACCCGCTTTTCAGTTATAAAAGGGGCGGGAAGAGTTTTTTACTGTTCATCGTCCTCTACATTTAACCAAGGGTCAAAAACTAGAGGGCAAATCAAAATTAAGTGTGCGTATAGGTAATACAAGGGCTCATGAACACAAACCCAGGGTCAAATCAGTAATATCAAGAGCTCTAATTGGTCTACTCAAGCACAAAGTGACGTGGCTATGAAGAAAGCACAAAGAGATGTGGGAATTTTGCCTGGGATCACTCACACAAGTAGCACAAAGGTGTCACATCAAGGATTGCCAGCTTGGCAATCCGTGTGACTACCTTGTGATCCAACGGCCAAAACTATTGACTCAATCATTGAAGGATGATCAAGGGATGAAATGAAGAGGAGCGTCTAACTGATTTTAGCTCCTAGAAGCTTCTTGGAGTGCTATAAATAGAGGCCACTCCTCACACACACAGAGAGTAGTTTTTTTAGGAAGTAGTAGCTTAATTTGAAATTTTAGCTTAATTGTTTTAGCTTATTTTCCTTAAAATCGTTTTGTAATCTCTTTTCAGTAATGTAATCAAGGTTTCTAGTTAATAAAATTCAGTGTTTACTTTAAATCTTCTTAAATCTCTTTTATATAAGCTCTTAATAAAACTGTCTCATAAGCTTTCTATAAGCTAATCAGCTATCAAGAGTCTATAAGCTCTTGATTTGAGCTTAATAAGCCTTAATCATACTCTCACTTAAATAATTAGTTAAATTACCTATGCATTTAAGTGGAAGGTTTTTGGAAGGGGATTCAATCATGGAAGGAATCCCAAGGATTTTACTTCTAGCTTATTTATAAGCTATAAAAAAAAAAAAAAAAAAAAAAAAAAAAAAAAAAAAAAAAAAAGAAAAAAAAAAAAAAAAAAAAATAAAAAAAAAAATAAAAAAAAAAAAAAAAGAGAAGAAAAAGAATAGCTTGTTGATTAGCTCTATGAGCACTAGCTTCCTGTTAATGCTGAAGCCATTAGTAAGTTCTTCTTAGATTTCAATTTTTACTAAAATTTATTTAGCTTAAATAATTAGATAAATTTTTGGCTTAACTTGCTTATTAGCTATCTTCTTGCTTATTTGAGTCTTATACATCCCTTTGTGCTTATCAGTTATAATAATTCCATCTGTGTTAATCTTTAGTATCAAGAACTCTAGTATTAATTTTCTGACATAAAAATCTAATAAAAACCAAAAATAGAGTAGCATACTCCTTAATCTTAGTTAGCTTAATTCAGTTGTTAGAACATGTCAATTAAAGCTATTATAAGTTTCTAGTTATCTGGTAGTTAAGTTTTAATCATTAGATTTAATTCCTATAAGTTTTTCAAAACCAGTCAAGAGTTAAAGGGGTGTTTGGTTTAAGCTTCTTTGACCACCAATAGTCAAAGTAAGCTTAGGTTTTTCATTAAACCAGTTTAGATTTCATTTAAAGTCATTAGTTAAAGAGTTTTTATAAGTTAGATTTTAGAAATGAAAAGATTAGAGCTTAATTTAAGTAAGTTCCCTGCACCAGGCTAATTTTGTAGCTAAAAGTTTTTAATTGCTTAAAGTGGATTTGAGTGATCTAAGTTGTTGAGTGCTCTTAACTCTTGTTTGCCTCACTCATTTGAGTGTTTATAAGTGCAGGATCAACTCTTAGGTACCCTGCACTTGTGTTTTCCTCTTGGTCAATTGCACCAGCAGTATTAACAAGAGTTAATACTGTTGGTATTTTAAGCTTAAGTTTAAGCTAGCAAATATAGGAATTAAGGGCTTAATTTTGGATATGTTCTAGTTTTCTAGTAGTTTTAGATAAATCTTAGCTTAACTTGCATTTTCTAGCTTAATTTCTAGCTTAAATTCAGTTGTCAAAAGTCACTTAAAAACCAAAAAGACCAAAAACAGTAAGTAGTATTTGAAAGCTTTTAAACTTGATTTCCAGCTTATAGTGTTTGTTTTTCTCATTTAGTTAAGTAGTCTATAGGTTGTTTGTTAAGTTTTCAAAAGCTTATTTGCTGTCTTAGCTTTTAGAGGATTATAGCTTAACTTGGTTTTAAGTTTCTCTCCTAGATTTCTTAGTTTGACTGTTTCATCATAATTTTCAGTAGTTTAAAAGCATTCCTAGGTTAGTTTTCTTTTTATTTATAGAATAAGCTCATCTCAAGCTTTCTAGAACACTTTTCCTTTTTGGATTTGAGCTTAAAATAAGCTAGTTATAAGCCTTTAAGTGAAATTAAGCCCAAAAGCTTACTTTCTGTGACAGCTTATTAATAAGCTGTCCTAGAGCTTATTACTTCATTTTAGCTTAAGGTTCTTTTATTAAAATAGCTTAATTTTGTGTCCTTTATAAGTTCTAGTAATTAGTTTTTCAAAAAGTAAAAAAAAATAGAAAAGTGCAAAAAGGGGTACCCACCACACTCGAACCCTAGACCTCCCAATTATAAACCATACGCGTTAACCATTGTGCTCCATTAGCTCATCCGTTATACCTTCTTTTCACTTAATCTTTATACCCATTTTCTCTTTATAAGCTATATAAGCTGTTTAGCTTATTTCGTGGTTTATTTTATAAGTTCAAACTTTTAGCTTATTTTTCCTAGGTTTGTTATAGCTTAAGCTATTTTCTGAAATTTTTCTAGAATTTTTACTTTAAGTTTAGTATTTTTAATCTTTTATTTTCTTTAAAATCTTTAAAAAATCATAAAAAATAGAAAAATATTCAGAAAAATAAAAATCTTTTTTATAAAATTTTCTTTTTATATAAAGTTTGTAGGAAAATTAATTTCAATTTCGTAAGGTCTATTTTGTAAAAATTCATATTTCTAAAGAACGGGTTTCGTTCGTGTTCTCGTTTTTCAATTTTAACCCTCGTTTTAATTCCGTTTTCACTCTAGTTTTTTTTAACTTCGTTTTTAGTCAATTAGAATACATTTAAAAAGAAAAAAAAATTAGGTTAAATTTTGTAGATTTTAGATTTTTGGCCTCAGATTTAAAGTCCCGTTTTGCGTTTGTTTAGAATTTTAATTGTTGTTCCTTTTTAGTATATAATAGGTCAACAAAAATATCTTTATTAAGAGAGCTTATGACTTTAGATGAGAGCTTAGAAAATGAGATTTAAAATACTAAAGACTGAATTTCATTAATTAAAGAAGCTGATTACATTACTTGAAAAAGGAAAAATTACATTTAAGGAAAATACGAATTTAAGCTAGACTAAATTTCTAAAAACTAGATATATAAAAAAAACTCTCTCCCTTGTGTGTGAGAAAAGGCCTCTATTTATAGCACTTGAGGAAGCTTCTAGGATCTCTTGCCCTGCCCTCCAATCTTTCAATCCTGGCCAATCATTTCTTCAATCATCCAAGCATCAATTGTGGCCGTTTGATCAAAATGTGGACACCTGAAGATTGCCAGCGTGTCATTCCATTGATGTGACGTTTGTGCTTCTTTTGTGAGTGTTTTAGCACAAAAACCCACATAAATTTGTGCTTTCACCATTGTTGACGTGGCTTTAGCTTGAACTTGGGCTAATGAATCTCTTGGAAAGACTGATTTGACCCTTGCCTTGCACTTATGAGCTCCTTAATTGACCATCTAGCCCTTTAATTTGAGAAACCCCTTTGTTTTTGACTGGATGGTAACTTTCGGGACGATGGGTGAACAGTAACACCTTTGGCGCCCTTATTTCGACAGTTAAAACTGTTGGAGTTTGGGGAGTTTGCACATTTGGCCCCTCTCTTTCTTTCCTCTTTTTCTAGTTATAAATAACTTTCGGGATTTGCAAGATTGGTCCTTGAGGCTTCATAAAAGAGGAAATGGCTAGGGATTTAGGTTTGGTTGACTTTTGTTGACCATCTTTGACTGAGGCTTGACTTTTTGGGCTTCGGCTTTGTACTTCTCGTGTCCGTGTTTGCTCGCTTTTGACTGTTTTCTTGTGATTTTTGATTTATCCATACA
>BQNB010142747.1:5775-17091 GCA_026074375.1 Tanacetum coccineum | reverse complement strand
AAGATAAAATAAAAACATATTAAGGCATAGAGCTTAGACTAGTAGATTCTTGAATCATAGTAGATGTCATAATCAAAAGATGAATGGTCGATTATTAAGTTAGATTAATCATGTGGGAATGATTAACTAAAGAGAGAAAAGGGTGAAGTTGGTGAAGCATGGTTAGAAGGAGTGGGAGTTTGAGGTATGAGACGGGTGAGAAGAAAGTTAATGAAGTTGATTTCATTTCTCAAGGAGTGGAATTGGTTTCTAGAATATTAGCAACAATGACAAAAACTTGAGTGAAATTCAACTTGACCATGAGAAGGTGGGTAGATTGGTTGTAGAGGTGGTGAAGGTGGTGCATGGGTGTAGGCATTGGATGGGTTATTTTGTGTGTAAAGAATAGTAGAGATATTGTGAAGTGGGTTGATCATTTGATCTCTTAAAGAGTTGTAGGATGATGGTGAAGGAGATTGAGGATGGATTTGTGAAGGAAATGGAGGTGATTCATTTTGGAAAGTAGATGATGACTTTGGAGTGGATGTCTTGCGCTTCCACACTTGTCTTACCGACATTCTTGGTTTTTTAGAGAAGTTGGAATGATGGTTTGAGCAAGACATTGATGATGGAGGAGGGGAAGATGAAGATGGTGGTGAAGTATGAGAGTTGAGTGATTTAAATAATGGAAAAGATGTGATAGAATGTGAAAGCATGGTATGGATAGAAGAAGATGCAAAAGATGGTTTTAGCTAAATAGGGAAGTGCCAGCTTAAGGCTATAGGTAGGAGGGTCAAAGGTACAGAAAATGAGGCAAACTCAAAATTTTTATTCCCCCTGTTGGCGGTCCCATATCATCAGGCGGTCCTAAATATATTGGGGGCCTCCTAGTATTTATGGGGGCCATTTTCTGGAAAAACGAAATTTTCTAGTTTTTCTCTTTCTTAAGTCTAGTGATTTTAGCATTTGCCAAATTCAAGAATCAACTAATTTAAGCAATAATATATGTTGCTACACTAATGTTGATCCCAACTCAAGATATATTCTTTAGCTTGTAAAGATTATGTTATTTTGGATAAATCCAAAACAACAATGGTAGAAACTTTGTGAATACTAAAGAGTATGCGGAATCTACTCTTTAATACTTAGAAGAAATATCAATGAAACAGTAAACTTGAATGAACAATGATATAACCAAAAAGCTTCAATATTAAATAATATGAGTACTCTGTCTAGTACTAGGGTTTACAACCTTGAAGCTATGCATGCAACTCTATGAATATATATGTTGATAACCATAACTTAGGATCTCCTTTTATACACCAAGGAGTCCTTTACAAGATAACTACAAATCTTTGAAGATACTTAAGATCTTCTATAATTCTAATCATATACATATCTTTCTAACTTTATAAGATATACACTTTGAATAAGTCCATACATATCTCTTCACACGTCTTTATCTTCATGCAGTCATTATCTTCTTCTGGCAGTCTTAAGTCTTTAGCAGTATTAAGTTCTCTTCAGCAGTATTAAGTTAGTACTGGCAGTACTAACTTTTACACTAACAGTACTAATCAGTTAGTACTGGTAGTTATAATCTGAGCAGTACAAACTTTTACTCTTGGCAATACTAAGTGTAAAGACTTTTAATTCCCAACATTTAGTTTTTGGTTGGTATATCTTGTGTTTTATAGTTTTATATATATACTATATATAAAGCAAATTAGACACTCTCTCTTCATTAAATGCCAAAAATTAAGTAATACAACTATTTATGCTTACAACCTTTGATGCAAACAACAAAAGAACAAAATGGTTTCTAACACACATCTCTCTCCTCATTGAATGCAATTTTTTAAGTAATACAAATTCTTATGCATGCTGTACAACATTTTATGCAAACAATAAAATTCTGCCACATATCCCTCTCTTCATTCAATGCAAAAAATTAAGTAATACAAGGATTGATGCACATTGTACAATCTTTAATGCAAACAACAAAGCGTTGAAATTCAATAATACAAACATTCATTCAATATGTACAATTAATCAATTTACAACACATACTTATTGACTGATTAACATATTTAGTGTTATTATTAAAACACCCATTACTAATTAATGTAATTTTTAAAACACCCTTAAAATAAAAAATACATGTTGTTATACACATTGTACAAACTAATAAAAAACACAAAGCTTTATACAATTTATATACTAATACATAAAGTTTTGAAAGCCGGACTGGGCCAACGGGTTCAACCGAGAACATGAGTGGTCACCAGTTCGGCTAGCAAATAAAAGTCGCCTAAAAATGAACCGGAGAGAACCTGTTAGAACTTATATAAATGGGTGAACCGGGCCTGGTCGGGGTTAAATTCCTTTTGTTTTTCTCCGATTAATCACATGGTACCTGCCGTCGCAACGCGCGAGTACATGCTAATAAAACAAAATTAGAACAAAATTAAACTTATTTTTAGAGGGGATTAAAATGGGTCATACCCCATCTTAAAATAAGCGGTCTACCATAAACGCATCAGCAATAAAATAAAGCCCCATGTCTATTTACGAGCTTTGTATTTTAATGAACAAATAGTACAATTTAAACCTACCACAATAAATTCTATAATTAGTAGATACAAACAATGATTTGAGCCAACCAGTCTCCATAGATGTGCTATACATCGTACAAGGTAAAGTGTTTACGTTTGTTTTTACCATTTCAAAATCCTGAGCAAAACTTGATAATTTTGTTTTGTGTTTTTATCAATATTCATATCTTGTTGTTGTTGTTAAGTTCAAAGTTGGTGGATGGAGTCTACCCTGATCAGAGATGTTTGTGGCTTTGTTTTCTCCACATGTGTTGCACTCTCTTTGCTTAAAATCTTTGAACAAACTGCAAAAAGAGGTGTTTTTGATCAGGTGGGTCACTTTTATCTTTGAATATTATTATTTTACTCAATCTCAAACAACTAACAATTTGACTCAATAGAATTATGTTAAGGGATTATAGTGACAAGGGTCGGAAATGGTCACCGGTTAAGGCCGCATACATCTTAGTGTCAAACAGTAATCTGAACAAGGAAAGCCTCATCCATTTTTAGTGGAACCTATGTGGGTCTGTATGTTAGGCATGAGGTCTCCAATCCTATCACAAACGACCTGAGCATAAAATGCTGTAAAATTTAACGAAAACTAAATTGGAGTGGTTCATGATGGTTTTCTATGATAAAATCATGTCTTCGTAAAGACAATGTTATAGTAGAACAACGAACAGCATTGATGTTTATTGGAGTCTTCACTGGTAGCTTTTTGTCTGATGTGAATCCTAGCTGTAACTTGTTAGATCGACTACTTGTTACAAGTCCCACCCTATTTTGCAAAAAAATGCTTAACTTGAGTGTTGGAATTAAAAGATCGAAATATTTATCTTCATTACTATTCCATGTATGATTATATAACTGCTTTGTTACTTCATCAGAAACTAAACAGGAAGCTTGTGCATATAACCATTGGACTGGCATTCATGTTATGCTGGCCTCTCTTCAGGTAATCACATGACAACCCAAAGGGATATTTTTGCCATTTCATGCATGATGATCGAGGTTACACTATCACAGTTCAGGCAATCAAGGAGCAGTCGTAGCATCTATTGTTCCTGGTGTAAACATTGTGAAAGTGCTTCTCATTGGACTTGGAATAATGAAAGATGAACCCACTGTCAAATCAATGAGCAGATTTGGAGACTACAGGTTCTTCAACATTTACTTATCTTATGGATTGATTCATTGCGCCCTGTGATCTGATCAATTTGAGGTGGAAGGATAAGTGCGTTGCGTAATGGGTCAAAACGGACACAGGTCAAGACGGTCATTTTCAATATGGGTTGAAATGGGGAGGAGGTGGGTTGGGCAAACACTTGTTATGTCTATTATCAATATTAGACCTCCTAGTCGTTAATGCACTATTTATTATTACAAAAGAAAGTTATTATAAATAAAATCAACATGGTAAAATATAACGATTTAGGCTAATCTTTTTGGATCTTACATATTTAACCCGTTTGATACAAACACAACCCGATTTCAAACACTCAGAAGTAAATGGGTCAAAAATGCCAGCTTGATCAATTAAATGATAGATGAATATCCTTTAAGTTTTCATTTATTCATTTTATTTTAATTTTTAGGGAATTGCTTAAGGGTCCTTTGTACTACGCTTCGACAATTACTTTTTGCTGTATATATTACTGGAGGACTTCCCCTATTGCCATTGCTGCAATTTGTAACCTGTGTGCTGGAGATGGTAATAATTCGTTCTAAAATTAGCAAGCAGCTTCCCGGGTAGCAAGCAAACAGTCTCTATAAGTTAGTTTATTAAATCATTATGCTCGTAATGTCATTCAGTCGTTATCTGTCAATCTGTCATTCAGGTTGTGCTGACATTATTGGAAGGCGGTTTGGAAAGAAGAAGATCCCTTACAATAATGACAAATCGTTTGCAGGGTCTATTGCCATGGCAAGTGCTGGTTTCATTGCGTCTATTGGGTAATCATATTGCTATCTATCACCATCCTTTATTCGTTTGTTAGTTAATTGAATATGTCGTTTTGGGTTGTTTTTAAACAGGTCGCACGTCCAAATTGTATTTTTTTGACTTCACGCACAATAATTTTTGTTCGAAAAATTAGATTATTTATAGACATTTTGTTTAATCATTATACACTACTTATTTATATGAAGTCCAATAGTTTTGGACAAAAATGTCCCAGCCTAGCCAACGCATGCCTGCAAAAAGTACTGTAATATTCACACAAAGGCTATTAAGAAGCACTGATAGCATCCTCAAATCTTAACAGAGTGCACCACGACTACCTATTGAGGTTATAAGCAATTAAGCATTGTTGTAAACTTCTCACAAAAGGTTGTTGATATGTGTAGGTTCATGTATTATTATTATATGTTTGGTTTTATGGAGAGAAGTTTGAGAATGGTGGTTGGCTTCTTGGTGGTGTCTGCTGTGAGTGCGTTGGTCGAGTCTCACCCCATAAGCACCAAGTTTGATGACAATTTGACAGTGCCTCTTGCTTCAGTAGTGCTAGGAACTTTCATGTTCTCATAAGCATTGTTGGTGCATCAAACTCTACGTATTGTAAAATGCAGTGAGGTCAGATGTATTTAGTATTTCAATAAATTGTAAAATGTTGTGAGACCAAATGTAGCCATTATCTGAAATAAAACAGGTTAACAAACTAACAATTATAATCATGTATTACTGAAGTGTAATATTCTATAGTGCTTCATGATTCTCTCTTCTTCGAGTTGAGTTTGTAGTTTTTGAAGGATCATTTGTTTAAGAGTGGAGGGTGTGGTTGAGGGCTTTCCCTCGCCTTATCTTCACTTCATCAAAAAACACTTCATTCATATTTTCCTTTTAACTTTCCCTTAACCATTGTAACACCATCTTTCTTTTATATTAATTATTTTTTAATTTTTATCATTTAAAAATACTCACAAAACACAAATACCCACTCACAACATAATAAAAAACAATTTCTCTCTCCTTAAAAGTTCTTTCTCTCTCATCAAAATCAGTTTTTTATATCTATAAACTCTCGAGACTTAACTCCCATAAACTTTATGAATTTGTTTTTCCCGAAATGAGTGAACTGGTGTTCCCGGAAGAAAATGAGATAAATGGTTTCCCGTTTGTTTTCCTTTGTCCACACCCTTGGCCCTAACGCCAAAAGTTCCTTATAGACCCAAAAAATAGCATAGACCTAATGAACTAATCATGGCCTTCCATATCTAATAGATCTATGGTGTAGATTAAAACCTCATTTTTTATTTTAAAAAAAGAAATACCCATCAAGGGTAAGATGGTCATTTTTATTTTTTCATTTCTCACTCTTCTACCAAAACACACACACAAACTATCTCTCTCAATCCTCTAACCCTAACCCTAATTTCCCCCCAAATTACTCCATTGATGGATCTTTCAACCACCGCCACCATGATCCACCAACCACCGCTACCACGATCTACCAACCACCGCCACCACGATCTACCAACCACCGCCACGACGACGCCCCCATCTACGCCACCACGACCACCCACCCCCAACACCACAAGTGTTTTTCTTTATTCTATCACCACCAACCTACGAACCACCACCACGATCCACTAACCACCCACCAACCACCACCACGACCAAATTAAAGGTCGCGTCATCATCAAATCTATCCGAACAGTACTGCCATGGTAGAGTTTTTTATATTATTTCTTTGTCTAATGATATTTATTTTGAATACTTATATTGGTTTTTTTCGGATAAGCAAAATATATCGTATTGAAGTAGTAAGTAGTAGTTAAATGATATTGTTAGAGAATCAAATATTGATATTGTATGGCTGTATTTATAATTTATGCTTAATTAGATTTAGTTTACTGATTGTAATCTTAACTCGTTTTTACTGAAATCATGTATGATTCTTGTGTTTGTTCAGAGCTATTGCTGTTGTATTTAGGTTTTTAATTGAGAAACATATATGAATCTTCCATGAGAAGCATATATGATTCACATGAATCATATATGATTCATAAATGAATCACATTTACATTTGATATATGTACATCTTTTTTACTTTGTTTTTCTCCTTTTCAATTGTAGAAAATGTTTCTTGCCATGCGTTTGAAAGAGCATAAACATTCACGACCACATATTTTTTAAAATGAGATCAATCATCCAAATTGAAGTGGCAGAACTACCAAAAATCATGGCATATTACGGAGTATTTTGTGAGAATCGGAGGAGTCCATGTTTCGTGTTAAGTGTGCTTGAGGTTCAAGATTCTACAAGATTATGTTGCACAAGTCAATATTCAGGCCAACAATCAGGGTTTTGACTTTTAGGAGATTGACTTTGGATGTTTTTCTTGTAACTTAATGTTGATGTAATCCTAAAACGATGGTTAGGGTTGCACCAAGTACCTAGTTTTTATACAAAAATCTGATGGTATTCTATATGGTATGAAATGGATTTTTACTTACTACGTTGATTAATCTTTTTATTTTCACATGTTAGATTGATTAAGCAAATCATATATGATTCATACTGAATCATATATGATTATCCGTGAATCATATATGATTCATTTATGAATCGAATATGATTTAGTTATGTTTTTATGTTGATTACATTACATAGTTTTTATCACATGTAGCATTACATATGATTTTTTGTGTTGAGTACATTTAGTATGTTTTTTTTTCAAGTATAGAATCATCCATGGATTCGAATATGACACATCCCATGAATCATAAATGATTCTAACCAGAACAATATATAAATGATTCTACAAGAATAGTATATATAATATATATATAATATATATAATATAAGATTCTACAAAACACTTAAAATACAAATCTTGTCTAGAGCCATTAAACAAAAGTAATTCAATTTAATCTTCAACGCACTTTTCAACAATAGTTGCCTGTTCCATAGACTCTATTATAAAACATGTAGAATCATATATGAATCCAGTAGACTCAGATGATTCCTGAATCATATATGATATCTTAACAAAAATGCAGGCAATGACAATACCAAGCAAAAAACATACTAAAGTGATGGACATGCCCAAACACTCCATCAATTACATTTGTTACCATTATAAAAATAAAGAAAAAACAATCTAAAACAAAGTATATTTTGGAAAACACAAACTAAGTCGCGAAGCTGTAGTTAATATGAGTCCATATCCCCCCCCCCCCCCCTCCCCCCCCGCATTAGTTTCCTCGCTTCTTGTTTGTGTAGCAGTAGCATCAGTACCGCTTACTGATATATCAACCCCCCCCCAAAATGGTGCAACAATCTTGCTGTAACAGAATCCTAAAGATACACATGAATCATATCTAGAATCCATGAATCATCTAATGAATCTTCAATAAAACAGACGCACTATGCTTACTAGATTACAAACAAAGAAGAATCAAATAGAATTAACCAAATACATACACATATCAACACAAACATCATTACTCAAATCACTAATCAAGAAGGCAAGTCAAATAAATTACAGACAAGTACAATAAATCTTAAAACACATTCAACCAACTTATAAGCGAATATGGAGCAATAATCCTGCATAAGCTGCATATCAAAAAAAAAAAAAAAAAAAAAAAAAAATAATTATAGACATTGCAAATCTAATATCAAAGACAATCTGAAATAACACCAAATGACTTCATATTATAATTTATTACTAAAGTAGTACTTTTGTCAACAAAAACTTAAAAGACCACATGAATCTTTCAGAGACTAACAACCACGAACCATTACAATGACTTCTAATAACAACCAAGGTTGAGAGTGGACTCAGTTACCACCACAAAGACGGCCAATTACAACCAAGGTTGAGAGTAGACTCAGTTACAACTATAATTGGTGTAACTGATAAGAAGATCGTCGGTGGAAGGTCGCCGAAAAAAGGTCGACGGTGGAAGGTGGGTGGGAAGGAAGCCCGATCTAAATTTTATTTTTGGGAAAAAAGTGAGGTGCGTGTAAAATATAGGGTTATATAGTTGGACGTTTTTACCCTTCTAGTGTGGAAGATGGGTTTAATCTCAACCTTTAGATTAAAATGGGATGGATGGTGTGGATGGATTCATTTGGTCTTTAGTGAAAGGAAGGTCTATCTCATCTCTGGCCCTAACTTCATTTTGAGTGATCAGCTTTGATGATTTGTTTAACTATACTTTCATGAATCAGAGTTATTGAGAATTTACTGAAAATGAGTAACACATTGTTTGCTTAGGCTGCCCACTATGGTCATGGGTCGCGACCTGTATTTTCCGGTGCCATATCAGCTTTCTCTTTCCGACAACCTACAGGCGACTTTTTGCCACTATAAGGCGACCTTCAATTTTTTTTTCTTCCTTTTTTTTCTTATTAAAAAAATATTTGATCATGATACAAATGTGAAATATCAAAAATATTTGAAAATAAATAAAACAAAATTATCACAAAAAAATAAATATATGATTGGTACCATGGGCCATGACCCAATATAAATATTTACAGTCTTTGTTTTTTCTTCCACAACCCAATATAAATATTTACAGTCTTTGTTTTTTCTTCCACACAAATGCATCATCTTCAATCTAGCTTTACAACACACACACACACAAACACACATAAACACAGACGAAAAAAAAGAAAAAAAGGGAAGCCCACACGAACACACGCATACAAACACAAAACACAAAGAAAAAACAGAAAAAAGAAAAAGCCTTCACACGACAACGGTCGAGTGCACGATTCATTCAAAAAAAATCGTTGGCGACCGATCGACTCACTATGGTGGAGACCGACAGCGACTGACGGTCGACCGACCATAGTGGGCAGCCTTATATAACGTGTAAAAAGCTAAGTTGTTTCGGGTCTATCCTGAGATAAAGGTAGGATGTGTGTACGTTCTACATTCTATACCTAACCATAATTTCGTCTGATAATGATAACGAGGTTTGTAACCCGCGTTTTATTGCGGAGTGCGCAAGACTAACTTTGCAACGGACCAACAACCCCAAGGACTATTTGCGTTAATTGTTTTTGAATTTTTTTAAGGAAATAGTCCTTGAAGTGGTTGCAAGGTTAGTCATTAAGGACTAACTTTGCAACGAACCGATAACCTCAGGGACTATTTTCGTAATTTTTTTAGAAGGACAATTTTCTTTTTCACAACCTATACCACATATCTTACAATATTTTTCACACATACTTTCAGCGAGGCTTGAACCCACAACCTCTAGGTTGGTGGAGAACTCACATACCTAAGGATACCTTTAGTGGCCAACTGAGCTTAGCCCAGTGGTTGTAATTTTATTAAATATATTTATTAAACTTCTAACATTTTTTATAAAATCCTACGTATGTCAGAAACATTGCAGTATTTGGCTCGTTTTGTTCGCGATTCGACGATCTTTACAGTGACATATTTTTTTACGAATGAAACGACAGATATACGTTTCATGTTTGATAAATAAAGTTTGTTATATAAAAAAGTCGTAAATAGGTAAAAGTTTAAAATCGTTTTAGTAATTTTTCACATACTTTAAGAGTGCGTTTTGTAAAAAAAAACTAACAGAGAGGTGAACGCTTTTTTTAATATTAAAAAAGCACACAACTCTAAGCGGTACTGCTAAATGTATAACACTTATAACTTATAATTATAACGAGGTTCGTAACCCGCGCGCTGTCGCGTAGAGCGTGAGACTATTTTCGCAACGAATCGATAACAACAATTACTATTTGTCGATCGTTAGGACTCACCTTACAATGAACCTGTTAGGATTATGAAAAAGACTCGGTCACCCCCGTGTATCGTTTAGCATAGCATAGCTCGTAGTTAGAAAGTAAGCGTATGGTTTTCGGTATTAGGCCGGGTCTTTTACCCAAGTGTAAGCCCATACCCAAGCCCATAATGCTCACAAACACTTGTATATAAACCCCCTTCCCACCCATGGGAAGGGGTTGGTTGTTCATTTCAAGCTTATACATTATCTTGCACTTTCTCTCTCTAGAAAGACCACTTTCTCTCTCTAAGATAAAGTAGCCAACCCATCATCTCTTGCTTGTGTTATGATATCATGTATACTACAATTGGTATCAGAGCACATGGGATGATTAGCTAGATTGTGTGTGCGTTTCCTTGGTTAGTTTAGATCAAAAGTTTGGTTTTAGAAGGTTTATGGTCTTATTCTTGACACTCTTTGATTCTCATGTTTGTGATGTTAAAGTTAGTGTTTTTATAGTTGTTATAACATTCTAGGACCAAGTTGTGCAAAAGAAACCAAGTGAAAACGTTCAAAAGGGTGATTTTTAGGGGTTTTTAGGTGAAAAAGTTCGTATTTTCGTCGTTGCGTTTTGACCTTCTGAGACATTCTTGGTTGCGTTTTGGGTGAAGAAAGCATATTGCGTTTTGATCATTGCGTTTTGACCTAGAGGTTGCGTTTTGATCGTTGCGTTTTGATCATTGCGTTTTGACCTAGAGGTTGCGTTTTGGTTCGTTGCGTTTTGGTCGTTGCGTTTTGACTACAGGTTGCGTTTTGAAGACTTTCGTTGCGTTTTGACTAGGGGAGACTCTGCCCAATTTTTTAATTGGTTGCGTTTTGATCAAATCGCAACGTTGCGTTTTGATAAAACCTCAAGAGTCTTCATTGCGTTTTGACTCAAGACTCTTCATTGCGTTTTGACTCAAGACTCTTCATTGCGTTTTGATAATTCTTCACTGCGTTTTGATCAAATCTCAATAGTCTTCATTGCCTTTTGACC
>BQNB010142746.1:0-17091 GCA_026074375.1 Tanacetum coccineum | reverse complement strand
TCGAGTGTATAAATAACAAAGTATATCAGAAAATGCGTCACGTAAACGTCCGTATGCAACCTATTTAATTATAGGTCATTTAAGTACTAAGTACTTTAAATAACTAATACCGTATATAATTCTATATAGCTACATCACCATCTAATTGTGTTTATGAAAATAACATTTATAAGTTAAAACGTTTATAAACATTACTTTAGTAAAAACGGCGTAACTTTATCGTTTTAAGCCCGTTTTGTACGTTCTTTACGTCCACGCTTTTGTATTAAAGAGATGTATCAAAATATTACATTTTCATATTTCTAGTCACCTGGTGAACAGTACTTTTTACTGTTCATAAGCTTTTATAAATTTAAATAACGTAAACTCGTAAATGTCATATCTTATTCGTTTTAAACTCGATTTTAGTGATTCTTTCGAGCTCGTCTTCGTAATTAAAAGTTCTATAAATATTTCCCAAAAAGTATTTGACGTGAACAGTAATTTTTTTAAAATTATTTTTATAAAAAACTCTTTTATATGATTAATGATCGTAAACTTGCAAATGACGTATCTTCTTCGTTATAGCTCCGTTTTTCGAGTTCTTTATATGCCCACGATCCTTGTAACATGCAGTATTTTATAAAAATATAAAGTAAATACTTTATTTTTTTGAATTAAAACAGAAGGTTTGCATCATTTTGTTAAAATGTGTTTAAAACTTGAACTTTTTGGCACATGTGAATTACTACAAGTCTTCTAACATGATCAATACACAACATTGTGTATATTTATAGTCCTCTAATGTATAAGTCCAACAATATGTCCAAGAATCACAAGATCAACAAGTCTACATACTTATTTGTTCAATATCTTTAATAAGTACACTTTTTAGGTAACTAGTTTATATATACTCTTTATACATAAATCCATACTTGTATAATACTTATACTTCGTCATGCAGCAGTTGTTTCCTTGGTAACTTCCCGTAAAACCCGGTCTCCCAAGCATAAAATCAAGGTAATGTATGCCTTCTGTGTACCAATTCATAAAAATTTTTTGATATATTACTTTATTAGAACGCCATCTCTCAACGGTTTCATGTCTTGAGGACCCCCATAACACAGTGTGATGGGGGGACACAACCCAATCTATAAAATCAAGTAATGTATAGCAATCCTGCATTCAAAGAACATTTTCACCTGCTTCCATGTCCACGGGTAATGTCTCTAATGCAGCATCACATCCTTGCTGTACCATTAAAGCACGCATCTTTATTTGCCATAACCCGAAGTCATTCTTCCCATCGAATTTTTTGATGTCAACCTTAGTTGTAGAACTAAACATTCTTCTTTAACCTTGCTAAAAACCTTGTCAAGTTGTTTCTTAACCAACTTTACCGACAAGTCTTACAAGCCGTGTGCAATATACCCGTTGTTGCTAAAAATCCTTCTTACAAATCGAATTAATTAGACGAACCCTAAACCCTCGATTTCGAACAAGCACCAAAGTCGACAACTTGATAAAAAAACCTCGACTATATAAACTTGAACCACAAGAACGTTTAGACGCAACAAGAAAAATCTTCACTGTAATCCAATTTAAATTACAAATAAAAAACAATAATCGAATCTGAGTATTAGATTATATATATTACCGGTGTAAAACACTGTCGTTTTGACAGTGGGTTACATCCGGCTCATTTGGGCTCCCATTTTGGGCTCCTACTTTGGGCCGGCCAATTTTTTTTTTTCTTATGTACAAATTAGGGTGGAAAAATATTACAAAATTATCGATTTATTCAGATAAAAAAATACCCGCGGAGACATCTTCGATACCTAATAACTTTAAAATAATCGACAGGGTCACAAACGTACAACTCTATATTGCATTAAACCAGATGTGATCTGGGGGGGCCATGAGCCCATATTAATAAAACAAAACTTATTAAAACATGAACTGAAAAATACAATTCGAAAATAAAATAAAATAAATAACCGCGCGGGATCTATAAACTTATAGTGTAGAGGAAAAAAAACTATTAAACATGATAACCGAAAAAATAACCGTATTATATAATATACACATTCGCGGTCAAGATCCGCGTCGATTTCATCCATTATTATAAATATACACATTAGCGGTCAAATCCGCTGTCGTTTTACCAATGGGCTATGGCTGGGCTCAATGGGCTCCCATTTTGGGCCAGCCCGATTTTGTTTTTTTTTTTAATTATTTTGTTTTTGTTTTTTTTTAATTTATATGTACAAAATAGGAGGGAAAAAAATATTACAAAAGTTCTGATTTATTCAGATAAAAAAAATACCCGCGGAAACATCTTCGATACCTAATAACTTTAAAATAATCGATATGGTCACAAACGTACAACCCATTATATTAAAAAAACAACACTTTAAACATGAGGCCCAACACATAAGCCATATAAAAAAAATTATTACTAATATACACATTTGTCGACAAACTAGCCTAAAATTCGCATAAAATGTGGCCCAAAGTAAAAAAAAAACTAGCCCAAAATTAGCCTGAAATCTGGCCCAAAGTAAAAAAAATATAAAACGGTCCCTCAACTTTTAACTATTTACGATTTTCTTACACAAAAAATCCCGTAAAAAAATTAACAAAAAAAACACGTCAACTTTTTATTGTTCACAACTTTTTTACATTCATCGGCCCAAAAAAAAGATATCGAACCGTCCCAAAAAAAGAAAATATTCGGGAAAAAATTAACCCGTCCCAACGCAATTTTTTTTCCCGAATCGTACAAAAAAAGGAAATATCCGGGAAAAAATTAGCCAAAAAAAAAACCCAAAAATAGCCTAAAATCTGGCCCAAAGTAAAAAAAAAATATACAAAACGGACCCTCACCTTTTAACTATTTACGATTTTCTTACACAAAAATTCCCGTAAAAAAAAAACCTTCACACACATAAACCCAAAACCTACAACGATCTAAAAAAAAATCTACAGTGACTAAAGAAATCCTTTAATCAACATCGCTTAATTTGTTTTAATCCAAGGTATGTATTTTGGTTATTGAATTTAAGGTATACTAATCTATCACTTATTGATTTATGTGATTATATAGGGGTTTTGTTTTTTTATTAAGTAAGTTGTGGGTTTGTGTCATCGTGCTTTAATTGATGTGATATGGATTATTTACTGTAATTTTTGATTTAGTTTGTTCGTTTGATGATAGTCTTTAATGGGTCAAATTAAGTTTTTTTGTAAGTCATGCATAGGTTTGTTTTTTCCGACATTCCCCTTCTTGCTAATGGGTTTTCTGTGCATTAAGTTATGAATAAAGTGTTGCAACGTTAAGTTTATTTTGTTACAACATCCAATTTTTCATTTGATGATGGTGAAAAGCAGAATTTATATATGGAGATTTCTTTTGAAGGAAGTCGATGCTGAAAATAGTGAGCTTAAGGTATGTACTATCATCGTTTAATTGTTTTTTAGAATGCGCAAAAAATAAACTTTTGAGGCTGCACATCTTTGTGTTTAGCATATGATCAGTTTGTACAATTTATATGCTAAACCATTAGAAGTAAGTAACTCCAATACCATCTTCAACGGGTTATGGGTCCTAATACCATCTTCAACAATGTATGGGGGAGGTTGAGACGTAGACAACCTTACCCCTACCTAAGGTAGAGAGTCTGGTTCCGGTTCTACCAAAGGTAGAAAAAGACCTCCGGCCTTACAAGGAGTGAGGATCGAACCCTTGACATCTGTCTCCATATGCAAGGGCATAACCAACTCATCCAACCTTGCAATGATTTATATGTTAAACTATTGTAAATTCAAAAATACTACATTTTATATGTGTAGCAATGTTACATGATTTCTGAGCCAGGAATTGACAAGTCGTCTTAATGCTCCTGTGGCGTTCGCACATAATGACTTGCTTTTCGGGAATCTTATGTTGAATGACAATGAAAGTAAGTTATATCTTGCTACATTCAAATTTTTGTTGTATAACATTAATTGATATTTGACAATTAATAAGACGAATAGATGATATCGACACCTGTAGCTACTAAAATCTAAGATAGAGGTGTCATTTTTTACCCATTTACAGTCTATTTGTTATGTGTTGTGTTTTATCTTAAACCTTCTAAAAACTAACAAAATAGTGTTTTTTTATCTGACGATCAGTTTCGGTCCATATAAAAACTGATCCATTTTAACCCAGACCAGTTCTAATGTATCGCCCACCCATTTTCACACCTCTATAGTGCTTATATTGATCATGATGTGCTTGAAAGTTATTGATTGATTTAGTAAATTTCCAGTTTGTGTTTTATATTGATTCATTAATGAGTCTTATTTAAATGTGCTATTGAAACAGGAAAACCCCCCTACTTTATAGATTTTGAATACGGATCATATAGTTATAGAGGTTTGACATTGGAAATCACTTCAACGAATATGCCGGCTATGATTGTGACTACAAAGGGTGTATCGCTTGCATTTTTGGTTTCTTACCCCTTTAGACCTACTATTTCTTTCTATAATAAAAGAGTAGGCATTTGGACTTTTGAAAGTCAAATCAATCACTTTTGAAAGGTTTCAATTTTTGACCCATTTAGGATATAAGACGGTCGAAATTGGGTATTGCTTCTATATTAACAGGTGAGGTGCATGGTGGGTTTGAGAGCGTCAAACGGTTAAATCATCCCAGACGGATTTAATTCCATAAAACTTTCAAATAATAAGTCAATATAAAAAAATCAAGTGTTTGCAGGCTGGTCCTTCTCAGTCAATATAAAAAAATCAAGTGTTTATACTATAACTTTTAAATGGTGACTATTCAAGTACCAATCCAAGAACGAACAATATCATTTCTTCAGGCATTACCTAAACCCTGAATATCCAAACGAGGTACTGCAATTTCCATGATGTTCTTTAAGAAATGATTTTAGAACATGATTAATACATCAGTGGTTTTCCGATGCAAAGCTGAAGTGGTACAGGACATCGACCGTACGAATAATTACTTATCCATTGTACGGGGTATGAATAAGATAATTATAGTACGAGATATGTAAATAGAAAATATTGGGTCTTTCCATTTAATTACAGCCGATAAGAGGGGAAACTGGAATAGAACATAATGTGGGAAGCTTTTGTGAAGTGTGGTGATGTGAATAAGAACACCATATGAGGTAGTGATAGAAAGTAAAAAGACTTTGTACAAAGAAGTAGTGAGTTGTTCAATTTACGGTTGTCAAGCATTTAGCACACTTTGGGATGCTTTTTGACCAGCTTCCCTTTTAGCATTAGATATTTAAAAAACTTAAATTGGCACATTTATATCTAAACGGGTCGAACGTGCCTCTAGAATTGATTCAGACGTGTCTCCTTTCTATTAGCATGGTTCTCGATTTGGTTAATGTTATGTTTTTTTGTCATTATTTAGTTTTCCAAGGTCTTTCGATTTATGCATAGTTGAAAGCCTATGTTATTACACTAAATGGAGAGTAAGTACTTATTAAGAACTTTTGGAGGTGCAAGACTTGCAACCCATTTAATAAACACATCAACCATATTGTAGCAATATGTTGTAAATGATTTAACCTTAAATGTTCCGTGCTAAGAAAAAAATTGGGGGGGGGGGGGGGGGGGGGGGGGGGGGGGGGGGGGGGGGGGGGTAGGGGGGGGGGGGACAGGGGGGGGGGGGGGGGGGGGGGGGGGGGATATAAAGGGGGGGAAAAAAATTAAAGTTTTTGTGTGTTTGTGTTAAAAATACTATAGAGAATTTATGTCAAGTATGAGTTTAAAATCTAAGCCTATATAATATCCTGTTTTGAAAACGATGAGGTTTATATGATCTTATCTTTATCAAAGTTCTTCATAATGAAACTGGCCAGAAATTATTTATAACACAACCTTGGATAAGAATATGTACTTGTCTGTATGTAGAATAAATATACTTTAGAAAGTTAAACATTGACAAAAACTTTAACGAATACACATAAATTCTATATTCTATGGAGCATCAAGTTTTGCACTGTAGCTGCGACAGTGCTACAGTGCAGCCCAATAACTAGCCCAATAACTAGCCCAAAAGTTATCCCAAAAAACTGGCCCAAAATCTGCCTCCCAAAGTAAAAAAAAAAATACAAAACGACCCCTCAACTTTTAATTGTTTACGACTTTTGTACATAATTTTTTTTTTTAAATTAAAAAAAAGGCCCTTCAAGTTTTTATTATTCATGACTTTTTTACATAAAAATTTTAAATAAAAAATATACGGACAGAAATGTCTCTCGACCACGAATAAAATGAGCCCAATATGTAGCAAACATATAGCGCACTTTCAATGAAAAATACAATCCTTTAAATTACGACCAAAACGAGTCCAATATTAATACGCTTTAAACGTGTGTACGACCTTATAAAAAATATTAAAGTTCAATACACATTCTTATAAAAAAAATATAAAAAAATATAGTAGACTTTCTTTAAAGTTTTATAAACCATGCTGCCCGCTGCAACGCGCGGGTTAAATTCCAACTCGTATATACTATATATACTTAAGTTTTTTTTTCTAATGTATATTTGTGTCCTCAAACACAACATTGAAACTATATACATAATAGGTCCTTATTTATATAATGCATTAAAATTAGAAAAAAGCCCGTGCGTGCACGGGCATTATAACTAGTATATTTGACAAAGTTTTATGTTTAGTGTGATTATGTATCTGTGCTACACATCATTATTTCGAGTATTATACAAACGCAGACCAACAAGAAAACTAAGCTCAATTTAGTTTTATTAATATTCAAGCCCAATAGTTATTAGTTATAGGTTAAACAGCGTCAATATTAAGTTTTTAACTCTTTGACATTAAAAAATAAAGCAAAAAGAAGACTCAAAATTGACAATTGAGATATGGGAATTGAGGTTATTGACGAAGACAAGACAAAGTGATGGTGACAAAAGTTAATAATTTTTTGTGAACCACTGTTAGTAAGCTTGTTTAGTTAGTAACTGGTAAGAACATGATTTTGCTCTATGTTTTTTTTAGTTTTTGATTGATAATTTGATCTTTTGTGTTTTAGACTTTCAGTTGTTTAGTTGTTTAGTTGTTCACTTGCTCTTGTTTAATGCTTCCTTTAGTATATAAAACAAAGATTAAAAGATACGTGTTTGTTTAATTGTTTATTTGTAAGCATAAATCTTTTCCTATGATAAGTTTTTGAAGCTTGCTTTGGTTTTTCCCGTGGCTACTGCGACAGTGGAAAGGTGTTTCTCCACAATGAAGTTGATAAAGTCGGATCTCCGTAATCGAAAGGGTAATAGATTTTTGAACCATGCTCTAATTTTTAGCATAGAGAAAGAAGTATTTATCAATGTAAAAAATGAAGATGTGATGTAGCGCTTTCAATCCATGAAAGATCGAAAGGGTAAATTGATTTCGG
Organism: Tanacetum coccineum; assembly: GCA_026074375.1. NCBI lineage: Eukaryota > Viridiplantae > Streptophyta > Magnoliopsida > Asterales > Asteraceae > Tanacetum > Tanacetum coccineum. The sequence goes on along the minus strand of BQNB010142746.1, from coordinate 9,661 downwards.
GCGATCGAGGTAACTTTGTTAACTTCTATATAAGTTGTGTAAACATCGTACTTTTCATTTTTTGTAAGTTAAAACTCGAGGTAAAAAAAATTGTGCCACACATATTTAGATTTTCTAGGTCCGCCACTGCCGATCGCTACTTCAACACCTCCGATTCGAAACCCGAAACCGGACCTCGATACATTGAACGACTCGAAACCTCGTTCTAGCACTCGATCTTCGGAGACCACGGCTAACCTATGACTATTTTAATGTTTATAGTAAAAGTTTACGGTTAAATAATGCTTTGTTTAAACTTTTTCCAAATATATAAATAAAGAAAAAAAACAATTAATATCACCCACTCAATTCAATTGTATGTAGTTGTACGGAGATGAATATGGGTTTTTACCTGGTCCATAACAATTGATATTTCAAAAGCCTAAACACTAAAAAATAACACCCTCAAATTTGCTTCCAAGACACGAACCCTAAAATCATCTCTCTCGAATACCCACATTTCACTTAAACCCTAAAAAAATGTTAGACAACATTCCTGTCGACACCCAAATGGATACCATCAAAAAGTTTATGATGTTAAGTCATTGATTCGCATGAGGTCATTTTCCAAATGATGGAAGTCTTTCATTGAGAGCTCTCAGTTTATTAAAGGTTACGGCTCACGCCAGACACAACCACCTAGCCGTATACTAACCTACGAAGCCGATTTGTCATGGGATGTAAAGTCCATCATCTGTTTAGTAGACGATGATACCGAAACTTTAAAGGTACAAGAACAAGAGTTTGTTGTGTCTCCTTTGATTCAACAATGTAATATGTCATTTGCTATTGGTTCGTGTGATGGATTGCTATGTTTCTATGGTTTAAATGAAACTAGTGTTAATAACATACTTGTTATCTGGAACCCTTTTATCCGAAAATCATTTGGTGTTGCTGTTGCCTTTAAAGATAACTTTGTATTTGGTTTCGAGGTTTGTCCCGTCACAAGAGATCCTATTCTTGTTAAGCTTTTATGTCCACTTCACAAACCTTGGCATGCTAAAGTTTTTACATTGAGTTTGGGTGTTTGGAATATGATTCCAAGTGGTAATTTGCATTTGCCTAGTCAAACAATTAGACTTACTAGTCAAGTTGTTATTGATAGGTTTATCTATTAGGGGGCTTATGACAGCATTCCTAATAATAATGGTGAATTTACACAAATTCATATGCTTGTGTCATTTGATTTGATTACCAATGAGTTTAAAGTGGTAGACCTCCCTGATACCTTAACAAACGAATTGATCTCACATGATGTCTCAGTTTCTAACCTAAGGGGGTCTCTTGTTGTGTATGGATCCATTACTGCCGAGGGAGCATAATGTTGTGGTGTATGGGTGATGGAGCAAGATTTGTCTTTTGCAAAGCTATACACAATTCCTGCATGTGTAAGTAAAATATTGGGAGAGTGGTGAAACTATAATTGGAGTTCGAAAGCAGGAGGGCGTAACATTTGCCACACTTGATTTTTACAACCCCTGTTCATAACATATCAAGAATCTTGGGATTTCTTGAGTGGTGGGCTCATTCTTCATGGCCTCTCCTAAGGAATCGCTACTTTTGCTTGATCACTCGGATTTGCATGTTTATTCTGATGATAGTTGATCAAATTGACATTTTAAGGTGTAGATTTACCAAGTACAAGTTACCTAATGTGTGTAAAAATCACTTTCATCTATTTTAGTTATTATGCTACTTTTTTTTTTCTTCTTTCAAGTATGTGCTTTGTAGCAACGTTAGTGAAATCGGTATTATCAAGTTTAATGTGATTTCTATTATTCCATGGATAGTGTTTACTTGTGCTCTTTGCTTGTGTAATTAATGATGAACAAGCCTTTTAGATGTTACTTGTTTAAATCTTGTTAGCGTTCTTTGCTACGTTACATTCTCCTCTCGTTTTGCTTGGGGTCTATTTTGTTTAATCTGTAAATGTCAACTCTCTAAATTAGTTTATTAATTTCTATTTGAGTTAATCAATATAGTTACTTTTAGTGGAGTCTTGAGTGACAGTTATCCCCGTCTTCTTAAAGGGAACGGTGCACTGCTTCTATAACGCAAGTTACACGCTTATAACACACGCCATCATTACCATGGTTTCTCGTTATAGGTGACAATGTGATCTGGACAACGCACGTTATGCGTCTTTTTTCAAAACTTTTTGGGTGTAAAAATGGTGTGAGTGGGTTTATTTTGTTGAGTGTTATAAAAATGTTATCGGAGAGTGTTATTTTGGTTTTGTGTTATTAGAATGTTATGGGGTAAAACCTGACGTTGCAATGCATATAACACGCACCTATGGCTTGGTGCCACCTGAAACTCTTAGCATCAATGTTTTGAAAACCGGGTTTTGAATCGACCCGGACGAGTCACCGGGTTACCGGTTCATCCGGTTGGACCGCCGGGTCAACCCGGTTTTCCAAAAAATATATATATATATATATATATATATTTTCAATAATTAGAAAGAAAGTATGTATATAAATTATGAAATATTCCATATATCAAGCCTAAAGACTATTTATTAACAAATATAACATGTAAAGTTAAAATTACGTCGCAAATATATACAATTAACATGTTTTATTTATAAAAAAATACGAAAAAACCGAAACCCGGCCGGGTCTCATGACTCGGGTTGACCCGGGTCACTCCAAACCCGGCGGGTCAAACCGGGTTTCGAAAATATGAAACCCGGTTTAATTTGACCCGTTTTTTCGGCCGAAACCGGTTCAACCGGTTGACCCGGCCGGGTCGAACCGGGTTTCAAAACACTGCTTAGCATAGTGGCCTAACAAATTTTCTATATGTAATCGTTCATTTGTTTAATGGTGGAAGAACAAATAAAATTGTTACAAAAGTAATCCAATTTAGTTGTCTTTTGCTGTAACAAAGCGGACGATACACACTAATAATGTAATACTAACTTCAATAGGCTTTTATTAACTCTCGGAATTTGAGTTTAGCTGTAACTGCCACTTGTGTTGAATGGTGACACGCTGTCACATGGACCGCGACTCTCGTCTTTGAAATTTGAGTTTAGCATGGCTAGCTCTTGAAGTCGCTGTCATTTGATATAATCTTCGGACTCGTCCTGCAAATAAATAAATAAACAACAATGAGGACATGGATAAGAAAATTGTGCAACAAACTAAGTTTATGGTGAAGAGCGTTATAAAAATTAACATTTGACTTTTTGAGGTCATGTTGACTGTTAATACAAATATTCGCGCAAAAACGATATTTGTATTTAATGATTTTCATGTTTTGATAATAACAAATATAATGTCATACTGCATAAAAGTTTACGTAAACAAGTTATTTAGTTGAAAGTTTACTTGACGACGATAAATCACTTAAGGTATGCATATGACATTATTAAACATAATTAATGATCAAAGAAAAATATTATCATTTGCATAAACCTTTTCTAATCAAATGATTTAAGTTAACTGATGAGGTGTCATTTTATACATTTTTTCGGGGTCGTTTAACCCCTTAAATCGTGTATTTATGCCCAAAATAGGTACTCAATCGTTCATTTTCAGGTATTTCGCATTTGGAAGGCATTTGAAAGAATTACACGTGACTTGGACTCATTTAGAGAAGAAACGGACAAGACTTCGAACCTACACCAACATCTCTCAAGATAATGTTCTTAGCAGCTGGAGACGGCGTCACAGATTCAACGTGACGCCGTCACAACGAAGACCACGACGGTGTCACAAGATCTCCAGACGGCGTCATAATGCATGACCCAACCCATTATCTAGAATATTTTCTTTCACGACGGCGTCACGATGGGTTTTCCTATATATACAAACTCGAATTTAGGGTTTTGAGTGTGTAACTTTAAAATAAAAAGAGGGTACGAACCCTAGTTCGTTTAGCAGCTGTTAGGGACAATTTTAGGGCCTAAAAACCCTATTGTACTTTCTCCAATTCATGTTTTAATCAAGTAAGGTTTACTTAATCATTCAATATGTCTATGTGTTGTTTGATTAATTTATGTTCTTGCTTTACCTATAACATGCTTGGCTAAACATCTTATTGTGTTCATTTATGATTGTATGAAACGTAGAATGTAGATCTTAGTGGTGTTGCTTCTTGCGATAATTATGCATGTTAGGTCTTAGAAAATCAGCTTTTGTCTGTACTGCTGTTGATATGTCTAGGAAAACATGATAATGTAAAAAGGATACCATCGGGTAACAGTCTTTATACTACATTGCCCCTTATATGGTTGATCTACTCTTAATATATTTCAAATGCATTTAATATACTCTTGGGGGCCGAGTAACAGTCTTCATACTACCTTACTTTATGTTTTACCTTAACGGAATATTAAATAGACGCCGGGTTCGTGTAATTCGTTCACGACTTAGAAAATAATTACATAATTCATCACAAGTGTGACAAAGCAACAACACTAGGAGAAGCAATCTAGGGAGTAATACAGGATTAAATGAACACAATCTTTTATCTTATTGTTATCACCAGTAGCGTTGTTATTATTTAGTTTTAATAGCTAAAACCAAACCCACCTATCAAATATAGATTTACTGCTTTCTAAAAAAATATAAAAACACAAAAAGAATCTTCCTTCAACCCTTAGAATTCTGTTAGACCGTGATCAAGCCTTCCCAACCTATTCCCCTAGAGAACGATAACAACCCCCGAGTCTTGCCTATACTACACTACAACGATTAGGTACACTGCCTAGAGAGTTGTAAAACTTCTTGAAGTCATTACGACAACCGAACATCACTAACAAATGATTAATTATAAGCTAGTTACATTAATCATGTAAGACAAAATAAGATTAACCATAAGTGAAAACAATATTTCAAAATCTTCCCAAATCTAGAAGATCTTTTCTTATTAGTGATAAGAAATATTTTGTTCTAGAAGAATCTAATAAACTAGCTTTATTAAGCACAAAATAATAATTTGTATATATTTGGGGTTAATCATAAAATGACAAATGTTGTCCCAGCTCCCCCAACGGATCCACGTAAAACACTAGACGGATCCAGCTACGGTGGATCCGTGGGTCGCAGCTTCCAGCTGTATGCGACAGATTTAAATTTTAAAGGTTTGCCTATAAATAGCAACCTTAAGCTTTCATTTTAAACAACTATTGACAAATATTTTTTACACACATATTTTATCTTTTGTATATTATTTGATCATTATACTTGTTACATAATCCATTACAAGTGATCATCTCATTCCACTCTTTAGTGAAGAACACTTACGAAGACGCCAAGCTTCAAGTGTTAATAGTTTAGTTGTGTCATCACGCTTGTGATAATCATTCATCTTGTATATCTTGTGTTGTGTGTTTTGTGTATCATATTTGTATGATAGGTTAGTATTTAGGCCACAAAATATATATTATGTTAGATTGGTTCAATCTTGAAGTAGAACTCGGTATTTAGCTTAGTACCAGGAAAAGTGTAAGCGACGTGTACGATTTTCTCCGCCTAAAGGGAGCTTGTTGACATAGTGAAGATAACTCTCAAGTTGGGTACTTGGGGAGTGGAGTAGGGCGAAGAGGAGCTTCGTAGCCGAACCACTATAAATCATTGTGTCATCGGTTTGATCTTTCTTATCTTTACTTGTTCATATTTCGTAGATTGTTTATTTACTTATTGCATCGCTATCATATACACTTGTGTATATCTCTTGAGTTCACATAAGTCGACAATCTAAGTTTTAATTTTAAAACGGTAAAAACTATTCAACCCCCCTTCTAGTTTCCACAATTGGTATCAGAAGCCAAGGTCACCCAAGATCTTTAACGTATATTGTACATTAAAGCTTGAATCGATCTATGGATTCGGATAAATATCTAGAAGGGCAATCTATGCAAAGACCACCTCTTTTTGAAAGTGATCATTTTATATATTGGAAAAATAGATTTGAAACTTATGTGAAAGCAAAAGATTTAGATCTTTGGCATATTATCTTGAATGGTGATTTTCCACCGGTTGCTAGAAACAAAGAAACCCAAATTTTAGAAATGGTTCCTTTTGAACAACAAGATGATGATCTTAAAAAGAAACTTGCTAAAAATAATAAAGCTAAAATGGTTCTTTATAATGCTTTACCTAAAAAGGAATACGAAAGAATTTTTATGTGTAAAACGGCTAAAGATATTTGGCAATCGTTGTTAATCACACATCAAGGTAATAGCCAATAAAGGATAATAAAATTGATCTTCTTGTTCAACAATATGAACAATTTACTCTCCTTGAAGAAGAATCTAGTGATAGCGGTTTTGCTAGATTTAACACTATTATTACTAGTCTTAAAGCTCTTGATGAAGGTTTCTCTAGCAAGAACTATGTTAAGAAGTTTCTTAGGTCTCTACATCCTAAATGGAATTTATAGAGGCAAAAAGGAAAGAGTTAAGTCTATTGCCTTGAAAGCTAAGAAAGAGTCTAGTGATGATGAACCTTCGACATCTGGGAGAGATTACGAAGAATATGCTATGGCCGTAAGGAACTTTACAAAGTTCTTTAGAAGAAAGGGTAAATTAGTTAGGCAACCAAGAGAAGAAAAGAAGTCATTCCGACAAAGAGATGAGAAGAAAAGAAAGAGTGACCGGAAATATTTTAGATGCGGTGATTCAAATCATCTCATTGGTGATTGTCTAAAACCATCTCGCAACAAAGATTAAAAGTCCTTCATTGGAGGTTCATGGAGCGATAGCAAAAATGACGCCGAAGATAAAACCAACGATGAAACTTGTCTCATGGCTCAATCGTCAAATGAGGTAACTCTTAACTCTTCTAGCTATAGCGATAATGCATATTCTCTTGATAATGATACTATGAAAATAGAATACGATAGCTTATGTGAAATTAGCTTAAAAATCATTAACAAGAATAAAATTTTGATAACTAAAAGAGATCTTTTAGATAAAGAAATTTTAGAATTGAACGAGAAAATTAAGAAACTTGAGAAAGGTAAAGAAATTGATATTGCATGTAAGTCATGTCAAGAACTTAAATCGAAAAACGCTAGACTTAAAGAAACTCAAGTTAAATTTGTAAAATTTGATAAAAACGCTAATTCACTAAGAGAAATATTAAATAATCAAAAGTCATCTAATTGTAAAATAGGTGTAGGATTTGAAAGTAGTAAAGTGTCAACAAGCGGAACTAAACTTATGAGTTTTGTTGGATCGTCCACTGAAAATGAGACCAACGGATCCACCGTAAAGGTGCATGGTTCCTTTCCTTCCCTTTTTCCCTTCACTCACTGGATCGTGGTTTCTGTCAGGTGCTCTGATAAAAAGTGGCAGAACACATTTTTAGTCCATCCCATCTGTCATCGAGATTGGAATTTTTCTTACTAGGAAGAAACTAATTACATAAAAGATTGATGATGTTAAAGAAACCTTCTTTAAAACTATCTCTTTAAAAGCGCTTTAGGTTGTCAAAACCGAGTCGAGATCATAAAAAACCATCCGCCTAGAGAAATCAATCTTATCAAACCAACTCTAGAAAAAACTCTAGAGAACCATGATAACGCCTAAATTATACATGTTTTGGTGGCGTTATTTATATATATTTTATCATTTCTCATGAACTTTAATTTTTTTTTTAAATAATCGAATTTTTTTTCTTACGGAATTATTTTTAAAGTTAAGAAAATTTTAAAAAATTAAAACATTTTTACCGTTTTCTTCGAAAAAATAAAAAACATTTTTTTAAAAAATTTTAAAAGTTAAAACAGTTTTTTAAAGTTAAGAAAATTCTAAAATATAGAAAAAACTAAACATTTTCCTTTGAAAAAAATAAAAAAATTCAAATTTTTTTTAACGATTTTATACAATTTTACGTTTTAAAAAGTACGAAATATTTTTTTAAAGTTTTGCAAAAAAATTCTAAATTTAGTACACGTACCATATGAGTACATTTGAGAAAGTACGTGGCTATTTAAAGCCGAAAACCCTATTTGTAAGTGCGCCGCACTTCCAGTCAAAACATTAAATGACCCTCGCATTAAGTCCTAAAGTGCGCCGCACTTATTCTCAAAACTGGCGCACTTTTCCCAAATTTGAGCCTATAAATAGAGGCCGATTTTGCACTCTCAAATCATCCTCTCCTCTCATTCTCTCTTCACCATTCACACACACTTTTCCGCCCTTTCACCAAGAACCACAAAAAACACCTTGTAAGTTGAAGACGAAGATCTAACAATCAAGAACGGAGAATATTTCCTACTTAGTTGTCAAAATAATGGAAGATTATGTTAAGTGTACTTTTGTTATGAACTCCTTAGCCATGAGAGGCTAATTCTCTCATGACTACTCGGTGACGTTACGATAATGAATAAGTGTTTGGTATGATCGTGATCTTTTTAATCTTAAGCTTATTTTGCAACCCTGTTATATCTTATCTCATCTAAAATTTGCTTATCATCTTAGATTATATAATCATTTCGGTAAACTGATAAACAAAATAAGTTTTGATATAATAGTAACTGGATTACTTGAGTGACACATTTGGTCGAGTGAACTAAATATAAGTCTTAAGTTAGCCAAGTTAGTTTGTGGAAATGTTTTCTGACGAGAAATCATTTTTATAAATTAATGTTCCATCTTTAAGATCAAATCATTTCCAACACTTATGAATTATTGTCAACTATCCGAGTAGTCATCTTTATTATCATTGGTAAAATTAAAGTTATTTTTAAAGTTGTTAAAGTCTGTTTTCTTTCTGATTATTTAAACACTACTCTAATCCCTGTGGAACGACCTGGTCTTACCTAAAAAGATTATACTACATACGTGGGTTATACTTTCACCCGTGTGTTTCCATATAATTGTCCGGTATTTTTAGTCTTATAAATTTAAAGCTTTTGAAACACATCAAAGTTTTTGGCGCCGCTGCCGGGGATTTCTTAGCTGTTCTGTAGTCAACTCTGGAAAATTATTTTAACTTCCCCCTCTTTTTCAAAAATCGCCGTACAGTTTTCTGGCAAACTGATTCCAAATAATTTCTCCTTTGGATGCATACACGTGCTTCCAATTCTGAACTTGTCGAACCATTACCTGAGCCTGAACGTACTCTGAATCAAAGACGTCGTCGACGAAACAGAAGAGTTCCATTCAATCAAAGAAACAATCCACCCAAAAACCCGAGAATTGTCTATCTGCCAATTCTCGACATCAACCACTTCCGTCACTTTCTAGTTATTCTTGAAAATCTTTATCCAATGGATGATGAACCCATGTGGGCTGCTGACCGTGTTGTCGCTCCGACTCCCGGTTCCGCAATCACTATTCCTGAAACTGCTAACGAATTTGCTATTAAAGGTAACCACTTGACCCTTGTCAAAGGAAACCAATTTGATGGCAGAACCAAAACTGATCCTCACAAACACATCCACGAATTCCTCGGAATTTGTGATATGTTCAAATATAGAGATACCGAAAATGAAGTTGTCCGCTTGATGATGTTTCCCCTATCACTTTCTAGTTGGACGAACTCAACGAAGGAACTATCGAAACTTGGGATGAACTTCGAACCACTTTCATTAGCTGATTCTTTCCCCCAGCTCTTTTTGACCGACTCCTCGGAGAAATCCGAGCTTTCTCTCAACATGAAAA
>BQNB010142745.1:5250-17091 GCA_026074375.1 Tanacetum coccineum | reverse complement strand
ATAGTAAAAAGAGTTAACGCAGTTAGGGTTTAGGGATTATTTTTGCAATTTGGTTTAACTTTGAGGGACTGTTTTGGGAAATTTGGGTTTTGTCATTTTGTGTGTTGACTTTGGTTGACCAAGGGTTGACCAATGGTTGACTTTGAAAGCATTCTTCCGGCTCTTGTACACTCTTTTCCATTCCCGTGTCCATGTTTGTTCGGTTTTGACCGTTTTTTGTGATTTTTGCATTATCCGTACCTACACAATCACAAAGACAAAGCAAACAATATACAAGCATTTTAAGCACACTTTTGTCTTTTTAGGGCCATTTTTGATATAAAACGGATATGTGTTTTCACACATATCAAAATTCCCCAAACTAAGCGATTGCGTGTCCTCACGCAATATTATATGCTCCATAACCAAATACCTCAAAACTTCCCCAAACTAAATCTTTGAAAAGTAGCAAAGACTTTTGTGGAGAGAGTTAAGAAATCACAAGTTATAAAACACCCTATTTTCCTATTAATTTTTTTTAAATACTTAGAATATCTCGACTCTTGTTATTTCCATAACTGTTAGGGATCATAGAACAAGATGCATTTCGATCCGAGAATGCCCCAAAAAGGATAAATTCATCGTCCCTGACTTTTCACTTACTCCAAACCAAGCTTAAAATGAAATCACAGCTAAATATCAGTAAAGATGCTAACACTACTCATATTTGCAACTTGTGAACTTTTTACTCCCGACATTTATTATATCTTAAGTGAGTGTGCTATTTTGAATTTCAACCATGGATCAACGTTTTGCAACATACTATGCTTTACGTTCCACCCAAGAATAATGAGTTTGAAGGCGAGATCATCCCATGTAGCGACTTTCGTCTCGGCACATCCCAACCTTGCGGCTAAGTGACCAGGCTTTTGACACCCCACAGAGACTAGTATCGAGACTCACGGACCTTAGGTTTCAAAAACTCTCAGGTTTCCCGAATATTCATAGCTTATAAAATAGAATAGTCAAAGTTCAAAAGCATATTTGAATTTAACAAAAAGAAATCAATTTATTAATTCAAACTTAATATTAAACATTTATGCAATTGTAACCCTCGACCTTTTAGAAGGCTGCAACATCGGTTGTGAGCCGGCAAGATGCAGCAAACTTTTATCAGTCCTCGGGATTTTTTATTATTATATTTTTTTATCATTTTATCATATCATCTTTTTTTTTTACTTTATATTAGAAGACCTTTCTTTTGAAATATTCAAGTATATTTTTCGAACTAAAGACCTAATATTTTTGCTGTTTTATAACTATATATTACATAAAAAATGTTTTGATTAAGTTAATCGCCAAAAAACAGCACGTATTTGATAATTTCTGGTTAAGAGCTTATGGAGAAAAAGCAACAAGTTACATACATAGGCGCTTAGATTTCAATTAATCCTTGCTTAGCATCCGACTCAGACTTAACTCTGTCATTGTCCCGTTCTTCGCGAATTTCTGTGAACGCTTAGCTAAAAAGTTTAAGGAACAGGCTAGAGATTAACATGCTCAAATCGTGTGTCAAAATTTACTCTATTCTACCCAGCAAGAAAGTCAAAATTGGTGACAAAAAAACCTTATTTTATTTTTTAAAATTGTTAAAAAAATTCATATTTTTTGAAATATTTTTCTGGTGGGAAACAACGGGAATGCTATGAAAACTACAGCTGCAAGCCATAATCTATCGATAGATCCCCCCCCCCCCCCAATACTAAACTACACAATTGTCCTAATGTAAGATTCCTTCCCCATACAATTTCAAAGGCAGAATATCAAGTACTAAGGGTCAACCATACGGCAAATCTAAAGCGATATTAAGTATGCAAAAGTTAAAACTAATCGATAAGATTAGGATATTGGATTCCCTAAATGAAGCTGAGGATATGAAGCTCGAGTGGACCGGGACAAAACACCGAACACGTGAGTCTTCAAAATCCGAGAATCCTGGACATAAAATCACAAAACACAAAACACGAGAAAGGAAAGAGGCGAGCCCCCTCACATTAATTGTTAGAAAATAGAAAAGAAGATAGAAATGCTTGTTTTTGTTAACCGAGTCACATAGCTTGACTCGATCTCCGAATTCATTCGTTCTTGAAGAAAGTAAATGGAAGAGAAAATCTCAATCGGGCTTTCATGAATGTTTGGATAAACATTTAAGCACATGAAAGTTCCATCTCGATGAGATGCCACCGGCTCTAAGTGGAGATGCTGGGGTCAAAAATGGTGTCTTCACTCCCGGTGGAGGAAAGTAAGGGAGAAACCTCAGGGTAAGTGAGAAACAGGAGAAAAGTCCGAATGACAAATGTGAAGGAATCGTCATCTTCAACATTAATCTCACCTCCCCCTCGGTCAAAACATTCATCTTTATTAAGCTCATCAAAATTTGTTTTATCATGGGCGCACATCGGTCTCCATAAGTTGAACTATATCTCAACATCTGGTGGTTCTGAGGGAGGACGTGAAATAATGGGATCAAAATGAAATGATTCAAACTCGGGAAGTTCCAAAAGAGGATTATTTGAATTATCAGAAATAACAATACCAGTCAACCCTCCCTGATCGGGCTCAATCTAAAAAAAGAAATGATTTATAACTCGGGAAGGAGTAGGAGCAGAGTAGGTGGTACTGCCACTTTTGTAGTTTCCGTATGATCAAACTAAAAGTCTCATATTTTGGGTAACAAATTATCCAAATGAGAAAGAGAAGTATCGGACTTCTCAAAGAACGAATCACTATCCGTGATAGAGATAAGAACTGAGAAAGGAGACTTGAACACATGATCAGGAGTAGGGTTGTCTTTTAAAGATTCGATATTAACAATAAGACGATGGACGTTTAATAATTCCTTACGAAGAATAACGTCTTGGATTTGAAGAATATCTTCTATGTCAAACTCTTCCTTCCCTTGATCAACACGATCACCTCCTCTAGCAATCTATTCCAAATGAGAGGTTGATGCCTTCAACGTACTCGATGTCCTCAAATAAGAAATCGTCATCACTTAAAGTATCATCATTGTTGGAATCGGATAAAATCTCAGAATGATCGCTCAAAGCATCAAAAGTAGAAGAATCTTTTCCAACGGGCATATCACACGTATCATCGGAAATACCCTCGAACTCACTTGGGATTGGGACAAGGTTCTCAATACTAGAAATAGTGTCAGGATGCTCGTCCCCCATACTTAGAGAGTTATCGGGCTCCTTCGATCGTAAGTCGGGTGTGAGTGCTTTAGGCTTGCTATATATAATAGTCTTCTACATCTTCGACATAGGTCGTAGAAAATGAGGACGATTCCAACTTGGACAATTAATATATTCTGAAAACTTTTCTCTAATATTTTGTACATCTTCAAGGAGTTTACTCATCAATTCTTGAATATCCTCTTGTTGATATTACTTGTCCGTCAAAGCATCCTTAATTTTCACTAAATCTCTCCCCAAGTATCAATATAACCTTGTGTTACTCCAAAAGGTATAACGACTAATCTTCCTCAAGAAGTGCATAAGCATCTTTCAAAAGTGTCTCTAACTTCGCTTCATTAATCATAGAAAAAATTCCAATATGGAGTATAACTTTGGCTGCCGTCTCCTTATCTCTGTTGCCTTCCTTTAAGAATTTGCAAATCATCCATAAGTTTAAGAATCAATTTCTTGCATACCTCCAGTTGATTCTGCTCCTTCTCCAAAGTTTGCTTATTATAAGAAATCACTCCTCACTAGCCAATAAAGCCATGCACATTGTCATTAGGAGGTATATATCATGACTCCTTTATAAAGGCTTTGTATAGCTTCATTAAGTCATCTTGATCTTGCCAAAATTTCTTTACTTTCTCTTGAGGAGATATTGACAGGAAACTGTGGTGGGTTGATATTGGTCACAAGTCAAAGATTAGAATTATAGAAATCTTGGTTCATCGATTGACACTGAAAAGTCGCATGAGGACCCCCGCAGTTTTCACAACAAAGGTTTTGTTGTGGAAAACTTGGTGAAGTTTGTGGAAAAGTATTATCGAAGTTTTGATCGAAACACGGGTCCTGATTGTAGATAAACGGGACTTGAGGTGGACAATCGTAACCATAATGAGATTCGTTCCCACATAACTCACAAGAGTATGGTACGTATTGGGGTTGTGGAGGGTGGTTTGCAAAACTTGGAGAATCGTTAGAAGAGTACGGAGTTGAAAAATTGGTTGTGTTTCCAGTTTCTGCAACAGTACGATATAAAAACGAACTCAGCATATTCATTACAACCACTTGTTTTGGCATTACCCCAAAAAACTTTGTTGTTTGCAAACTTTTGCAAATATTTGTAGGATCTCATTAAGGTTTTGATTGTACATGGTTCCGGATTTAGAGATAATCGGGAATATGCGTTGGACAGTTATAACCATGAATGAGCACCTTTCCCACAAGACTTACCAAGTACAAATTGTTGACCAAAAGATATCGTCTACAATCACCACACAGTACGTAACAACAATGTGTCAATATGGAGAGGACTTTGCGAAAGAAATATTAACCGGGTCTTGATTGACAACGAATGGCTCTCGAGGTGCACTAACAACGTTAGTGTTGTGATTGGATGACCTGACGAAAGTGTTAGAATTTTCGTTTGTAATCATGAAGAGTATAACAACCTCATTCAAACACTTTCGCACAAAAGCAGCAAGGTCCGACAATTATAGACCATCAACCGATCGTCTGACAAGTTGCACAATTCTGAGAGGTTTAAGGGAACAAGAATCTGTCTTCAAGACCTCCTTTGAACAACATAAGTCCTGCAGTGTACAAAGCTCCACAAGACGAGCATTCTTTAATCGAGAAGAGGGGTTCAACGATAATCGAGTGAACCCCCCCCCCTAATAATGCAAGCATAATAGAGGGTTAATGAAAAGAATTAAATGGATAAGAAGAAAAAGAAGATTATGTTTGGGTTTTTAGGTTTAATGTACTTTATTAAAGGACAAAACGAGATCGAATAACTTAAACCTAATAATCAAAAAGCTTCACGGTAGCTCTCTAAAAAATTTACTTTGTAATGGTGAGTCGTATATCGCAAGTGACACAAAAGGCAAGTTTTTAAAACTTTTATTCGAGTTGGAAACTTATTATGGATAATACCTCAATTGAAGGTATTATTTGTTGGTGTTCTTTTACCAACTTTGTTTATTTATTTTATTTTTATGGACAATTTTTATATTTTAGATTTTTTTTTCTTTTTAATTTTTTTATTATTTTTTTTATATGATAATTATACTAAAAGAAAAGAAAATTATTTTTTACTTTTTATATTTTACTTTTTTTTATTCTTTAACAAAAACAAAACTTTCGAAAACGAAAGGGTCTTCAAATCATGATCAACAAACTTCAAACGAAGGAATCTTAATCACAAATCCCCGGCAGAGGCGCCAAAAATTGATTGCTAAGTAAAGCAACACACGTAAATATAAAATATAATATGATAGAAAATTCCTAAATTACCCTTGAGGGCAAAGGTAAAAAGGAAAATCTTCACAAAAATATATATATTATAATACGTATATTACAGGAATATTATTGCCCGGTCGTTGTTACTCCACAACGATTTGTGAAAGTGAAACCAGACTTGTTGTTCGGACAATAAAATTAAAATTATTTGATAACAAAGAATGAGTTTTGATAAACTGTAATCTACTAATTAAAAACAACAATTCAAATAAGCAAACAAATAACGGGCAATTAAAAGCAATTAAAACTAACAATTAAACAATTAAACAATTAAACCAATACGGGAATTAAATAAACACGATAATTAAAATCCTAAATTATTAAAAATAAATCCTAAAAATTATTTTTCTACTTTTTCTAACTCTAAATGACTAATTAAAAGTAAAAAAGCTAAGGAAAACCTAAAACAAAAGTGGTTTAAGCTAAAAACGAGGGAAAACGAAAACGGGGACGGAATCCTGTTCTTTGAAAAGTGAATTTACGAAATAATGACCCTACGAAAACAAAACTAATTTTCCTAGAAACTTTATGATAAAAGAAAATTTTCTAAAACAGATTTATATTTGTTGATTATTTTTGTATTTTTTATAATTTTTTAAAGTTTTTAATAAAGAAAAATTATTAAAAATAGTAATCTTAATCCTAAAAATCTAGAAAAATTACAAGTGTAAAATTGAAAGTCTGAGCTATGAAAAATAAGAGCTTGTAGTGAGCTTAACGAAAAAGTCCAAAAAGCTTATAAATAAGCTACGGCTTGCAAAAGAAAATAGAAAAAGAAAATGGTGTTAAAAGGAAAGTGTGTGAAAGAATTGGCGGATGAGCTAATGAAGCAAAGTGGTAAGTGCGTGTGTGTTTAAGGGTGAGGTCCAGAGTTCGAGTCCCACCCTCACTTTTTATATATATTATTTTTTTTATCTTATGAAAATTTTAAAAAGCAAACTTTTAAATAAAAAATAAGCACTAATTAAGCTGAAGAATTTGAAAGTTGAGCTAAACAATTCTAAGGGAAAAATGAAAAAGAGAGAAATTTCCTTAGAAACAAAATAAGCTGAACCAAGACCAAATAAGCAAATCTAAGACTAAAGTTAACCTAATAAGCTACTAGAGAATAACTAATAAGCCTGAAATCTCCAAATAAGCTCAAACAGTACTAACTTAGTGTTAGTACTGCTAAGCTTTTACTTAAAGCTCAACTAAACTACTAAAAGCTAGACAAGCTCTTGGGAAAAGCTTACACTGAGCTTATCTACTCTTCTTAACCTAATAAGCCCCTTTAAACCACAATAAGCTAAAAAGGAAAGCAGCTAAAAGCTCATAAAACAAAAACGGTGGAGATTCAAGACAATGATATGAAATTTTTTTCCTAAACTCCCAACTATAAGCTCACAATAAGCTGTGTCAATGGATCCTTACAGCTTTTTATGTAGGCAACAGCTAATTAATGACCAACAAAGAGCTCAAAACAACTTTTGAAATTTATTTGAATTCGCTTAAGCTAAAAAATTACTTAAGAAAAGCTAATTTTGGAAACTAAAACCCACTGTTGGCTTTGCAAAGTACATCTGAAGTAGAAACTTTAAGCTTATTTTAAAAGAATAACTTTGGATCCTTATGACATTATAACCTAAAACATATTTAGCTTTGACACTAGAGAACATTACAAATTAAGACTCAAAAAGTATTTTGAAAGGTAAATAAGCTATGAAAATAAGCTATCAAAGTGACAGCTTAACAAAATAAAACTTTTCTGTTTGGTTTTCTTTCTTTGGTTTTGACACTGAAATTGCAAATTAAGGCTTAAATCCTACTGACACTAATTTGAAATGCACTAACAACTGAATTAGGACTTAAATGAACAACTAAAAACAGCTTTTCAAGTCAAGCTTATCTAATAACACTCCAAGGGACAGGATAAGCACTAAGAAGTAAGCTGATAAGCTCAAACTACTTATGTATGCATTAAAAAACGTATTAACTTGATTAAAACACATCTACACTAAGTTAAAGTTAAATCACTTTGGCTTGTTGGTCAAATGAAACCAAGACTAGGTTAGCTTTGTTTAAAGCTGGTTTTCCAAACACCCTTTTTATTTGAGATTTGCAAATATTAAACATAACAAGCAATTCTAACGAATTAAGTAAAAACAGATCTAGTAAATAGGCTACATAAGAACTAAAAACAATTACTACAGAATATACGTATTATTAAGCACTACAATAAGCTAAACTGAAATAAGCACATATTTTTGGATTTCTATAAATTTTAACTAAAACTTATAAATACTTAAAAAGGATAAGAAAATGTACCTCAGATCTCAGCTAAACAGAGATCATAAACTCAATAAAGAGCTTAAACCACTAGCTTATAGCTTATAAGCTATAAGCTGTTAAGAGCTTATTAATGCAAAACCTAATCTAAACCTACTCCTGACCTTCAGGACTAAACCAAAACTTAATTACCAAGCAGCCATCCAATTCCAAGGGTAATTAAGCTTAATGAGTGTATAAGAGCTTATTCGAGCTTATTTGACAATTTCAACATATTTTATTTATAAAAATCTTAAAGGAAAGACAGAATTTGAAAGCAAACTTGATTATATTAATAAAAAGAGATTACAAAGCTAATTTAAAAGGAGATTACACTAAAAAAAACTTGAATAAGCTAAAAATTACAAATAAGCTAAAATAAACTACAAACTACTACTAAAAGCTAAAAACTAAAAAAGAAAAAGAAGATCCTCTGTGTGTGAGTGAGTGACTCTTTTTATAGCCTGAGAGGAAGCTTCTAGGTCTCCAGGTTGTTATACGCTCCAAATGATCCTGGCCCTTCCTTCATCTCTAATCATTGGCTCAATATTCTTCACCGTTGGATTAGATATGCTCACACGGATTGGCAACGTGGCAATCCGTAGTTTAATCCTTTTGTGCTTCTTTAGGGAAGGATTTAGTGTAAAATCCTTGCCCTTGTGTGTTTTCTTTGCTTCCATGTGGCATTCCTTGAGTTAAATCCACCGATAGAAAGCTTTTGATGATGTTTTTGATGCTGACTAGTCACATAGCACTCGAATCTTTGTTCCACATTGGAAATTGGGATTTACCCTTTGATTTTAACACAGGGTCAAGTAGAGAAGATGATGAACAGTAAAAAAATTTCTTTTCCCGCGCCTTTTCTTTTATAAATGCCCGTTTGACTTTTTCTTGACCCGGTTTTTATACTTTTTGACTTCGGCTTAAAATAAAGGTTTTGGGTCAGGGTGATCGAATTGGCTCGTGTAGCAGGGCTTGGGTATATAAAAAGTTACGGTGTTAACTCTTATAAGAAAAAGAGTTAACACCGTTAGTTTTTAGGGACCATGTGGTTGCAATTTGGTTTTCTTGAGCGTCGATTTGGTATATTGGGTTTTGTCAATTTAGTGAGTTGACTTTTTTTGACTAAAGGTTGACTGTAGTTGACTTTTGACCTTTCTTGCTACCAAATTCTTGGCTTTTGTACACTCTATCCGTTCCCGTGTCCATGTTTGTCCGGTTTTGACCATTTTCTTGTGATATTTGCAATATCCGTACCTACACAATCACAAAGACAAAACAAGCAATATTCAAGCATTAAAGAAAAGCCAATTTTGTCTTTTTAGGGCCATTTTTGATATAAAACGGATATGTGTTTTCACACATATCAGTGATCATTTCCGAATTTAACTGTACCCAAAAACTTATTGACGAAATTGGTGAGCTGAGAGCGATCTCCGGTCATATGCTTGGAGCAGCCGGAGTCCAAATACCAGAGAACAATTTGGATCCCCGAGATTGACTGGGTTCCTTTTTGTTAGCAGATACAGATTTGGGAACCTTAGATTTGCTATCAGGAACATTAGTTTTAGATTTTCTAGGTTTTCTTGAGTAAACAAATGTTACAACAGGCTTAGGTGTTTCATTTTCTACGGCAGTTGGTTTCCTAAGGGGAACTTCAGTAGTTGTGGTAATCCTAGTTAAAGGGCACGCGTTTCCTACTATAGTGAAGGTTCATCCAGTAGGTCTCCAGATGTATCCAATTTTTGTAAACACCTTTCCTGTTGGTTTACAAACTTTCTTCTTTGAATTTTTCTTAACAGATTTAGATTTATTACGAGCATTCACATTATTGATAAAATAAAAAACACACAAATCATGATTAGCAGAAAGCATGCAACCATTACACTTAACACATTTTAGTTCAGAATTCGCATTAAGCCTAGAATGCTGCACATGAGTAGTTCCTTTAGATTCAACAACAGAATCTTTATTTTTCAAACTAGATTTAACTTTCCTAGGGTGGGCTTTTACTTTATTCTTTTGAGTACTACTTGGTGTTTGCCGAATCTTATCTTTCTTTGTATTGCTTGAAGGCTGTGATCCGCTAGCACTAGTAGGCGGTTTTACTCCTGTAGAAGACAACATATGTTTGTTAGAAACTAGGTTTGATGTAGAGGTTGTTTTTGTGATTGTGTTTCCTGAGGATGTGACGGGCTTAGTAAATCTAACGCTTTTGTCCTTGTTCTTTGGGGTCACATGGGGTCACTGCCACTAATTTTTCATAAAGCACTGTTGTAATAGGAAGGTGTTACTGATGATTTGTAGCCAACTTCTGTACATAGTTTTAACATACCTACAGGCTTGATTTCCTAAGGATTTGATCTAGTGGATTATTTTGATTTAACATGTTCAACTGATCCCTAAGAACAGTAGTTTTTCAGAGTGTGCTTAATATAGGCAGTGTGAAGCTGTCTGTTTATTTCAACAATTTTGGGTTTATTGGTTCCACATCAATCTTAAGCATTTAGGATCACTAGGGTGTTTTGTAATGTCATTATCAACTATAGCTTTTCCTTTAAGTTTCCTTAAATCATCCTCGAGAGCTGTAATTACCAAAACTTTTTCTTGAAGACTAGCATTTAAATCAGAAATTTCCACAGACTTTAGATTGAATTGATTAATTAAATCATCACAATGTTCTTTTGATCGAATACATGCTGGTTTAATCGAGTCATAAAGTTGTTTATAGGTCTATTTCAAATGCTCATTCTCAGCAATAAGCTTTGTCACCTTATGATCCAATTCAATGTTAATTGTTTCAATCTCCTCTAATTCTTGTTTAATCTTATCCTCATTCTTTATCCCACTTAGAACTTTAATTCTCTCTTTCAACTTCTTTATGACCGTGTCTTTCTCTTGGGACTGAGCTTTCAATTCATTTAATTCAAACAATTGATCAAAACTTGGAGCACTTTGATTTGAAACAGGATTGTCCCTTTGAAAAATTTCTTGATTAAGTTGAGAATCAACTTCTAAAGAGATGCAATGTTTTTCAAGAGTGGTGAAACTTTTGAACAGTTTATCATAAATCTCTTTTTCAATGAAATCCGTTTGAAGCTCAGTCTCAAGTTGGAGACACTTTTCACATTCATGCACATTCACAGAAGCATTATTCACAGACGAATTCACAATTATATTCACAATATCTTTGCTCAACACTTGTTCCAAGAGTCGTTCATTTTCGTTCAAAACTTAATTCATTTTAACTTCAAATGTTTTGGACTCTAAACAATGCTGTTTCACAGCTTGTTCCATTTGATGAAAGACATTTTGGACTTCAGAAAGTTCATCAACTAAATATTGATTGAATGTGTTAATCAAGTCCTTTAGAGCTTTTACAAATGGAATTATTTCATCCATAAAACAAGCTTTTGTATGTTCGAACCCCCACGAGGCCTCAGTGGTGGCTGTGGGTGTAGTTCTTTCTTTGACAACCACGTCAAAACCTATTTAAGTTTTTTCAAACTCGTATTAACCATGCTTACTTTAGGAAGTTCTTTTGGAACCTCAACTTTGGTGGGTCTGCTAGAAAGTGTGGGTTCTAGAGAATTCACAGAATTCTTAGACTAAAAGTCTTGTTCAGCAGATAATTCAGTCTGTGAAACAAATCGTGTTTTAAAATCTTGAGAAAGTTGATTAAGGACAACATAATCGATTGGTGTAGTATTAACTTTCTTTTCTAACATCATAGGATCTTGTTGTTTTAAAATCATTTTTGAACGATTGTCTTCAGCAAGTATTAAGGTCTCTTCTGAGTCGAAATCACAATAGGATTAGTTTTCTCAAAATATCACCAACATATAGTTTTGGTTCCAACTACTGAGTTCAGATACAAAGGATTTTGAAAACCTAGAGCTTGTTTAGTGGTATGATCATAGAAAAACTGTGGTTTCGTCAACATGTGAACAGTTTGTGCGGATTGATCTCTTTTAAAAACAATATTATCTAGCTGTTTGATCCTCTTTTCTAA